>VWYH01001160.1:287770-294761 GCA_013399365.1 Pampusana beccarii | reverse complement strand
GAGAAGACCACACAAAGGGGTCTTCGGCGGGAACCCCATTTATAGTCCGCTCAGATCTGGCTGTGGGCATTTGAGAAGCTTCTCGGCTTCTCTGTGCACCGCCCCCTATGACTGTGGGCATTCCAGAAGCTTCTCAGCTTCTCTGGGCTGTGGGCAGGCTTGGCCCCTCCTCTGCTGACGACCCTGCCCACCGGCTCTGGGCCTCCACAAAGAGCCATTAACTGCCCATTGAAGGCCCAGTTCTGAGAGGGGGATGTGCAGCTGCCACACCGGATCTCAGGGCGTGGGGGGGCGGAAAGTGCAGCTGCCACAGGGACAATTCTATGGATGATCATCTCTGTGACTGCAACATAGGGGTTTTGTTCACACATTCTTTTTTTTTTTCCTTTTTTACCTGCTTTTACAAAGGCATTATTTTCATTTAAAAGGCCTCCAATCTCACTATTTTCCACAATACCTTTGGGCCTTTACATTGGCTGAAAATACGTTCATGTTGTCTTGTCTTCTGATCTAAAATGACAACAATATTATGCTATTTTCTGAAAAGTTAAAGGAAAAAATCAGTATGTAATGGCCCTGCTAATATGAGAAACTTTTTTTTTTTTAATCAGCTTACATATGCTAGGAACCAAATGTAACTTCACTTGCCAAATTGCTTCTGAAGTTATATACCTGAAGCCACAAGATGTTTTATGCTACAGCACATATGAGTTTACAGTCTTGATGTCATTTTTCATTTTGTAAATTTCACTTTGGAGTAATCGAAGAGACTGGAATACCTTACAGCTTTCATGTTTGGAGTGCAGCTGGTCCAAGGAGCAAGAAAAATATATCCTCCATGTGTCTTGTGAGAAAAATCTTACACTTCATCACTTATTGCTCTTCTGGAAAGTTGATACTATGACCAGTCATTGGTAATGTCAGCTATTTTGTTTTGTAAAAAAAGGCAATGACTACTAATGTCTCCCAAAATCTCTCAAACCTTTCCAGCCTCCTCTGCATCAAGCCATGCTGCAAGGATATCTTCTTTTTATCCACATAAAATTGTTAGATCTTATCATTAGTCAGTTCAAGCTAAAAAAAATAGTTTTATATTTAAAAAGGTTCTTCACAGGAAGCATTCCTGCTTAACTTATTATTAATTTGGGGTTTTTAAAATAATGTTTATATTTTTTGGTAGACAATATTCTCCATACAAAGTTTTCAACTGTCAATCGCTATCACAGCCACTATCAAAAACTCAGAAGATGACAAAAAATTAATGTAAAGGATATCTACTGAGACTTCAAAACTATCCATGAGATTGTAGGGTGGCATGGGCAAAATAATGCCTTTGAAAGCATACTGAGCAGTAGAATTATTTCCAAATTTCTAGAAGACATAATGATGAGACAGTTTTTTTCCCACAATTAAAAAAGAAAAAAAAATGTGTATACATACTATGCATTGCATAAACTAAAATCTGTCCTTCCAGAAGCATCAGACCTTCTGTATATATGCTAAAGAGATATTTTGCATACACAGACTTACATACATGGAAGTACATACGCATGGTAATTCCAAGATTTATTATGTGTATCAATTTTATTGCACAGCTGTTGTGGCTTAACCCCAGCTGGCAGCTAAGCACCACATAACCGCTCACTGACTCTCTCACCTGGTGAGATGAAGGAGAGAACTGGAAGAGTAAAATTAAGAAAACTCATGGGTTTCAGTAAAGACAGTTAAATAAGTAAAGCAGAAGCCATGCACACAAGCAAAGCGAAACAAAGAGTTCATTGATGGCTTCCCATTGGCAGGTAGGTGTTCAGCGATCCCTAGCAAAGCAGGGCTCCACCATATGTAACAGTTACTTGGGGAGAAACAATTCCATCACTCCAAACTTCTCTCCTTCCTCTTCTTCCCCCAGCTTTGTCAGGTGAGTTAGCTGTCCCAGATATGTCACACAGTGTCACAGTATCACACAGTATGCTAGGGATTGGAAGGGACCTCAAAAGATCATCTAGTTCAATCCCCTCACCGGAGCAGGAACACCTAGATGAGGTTACACAGGAAGGCATCCAGGCGGGTTTTGAATGTCTCCAGAGAAGGAGACTGCACAACCTCCCTGGGCAGCCTGTTCCAGCGTTCTGTTACCCTCACTGAGGAGAAGTTTCTTCTCAAATTTAAGTGGAACCTCTTGTGTTCCAGCTTGAACCCATTACCCCTTGTCCTATAATTGCCACTGAGAAGAGCCTGGCTCCATCCTCATGACACTGCCAGCATCTTTACACCCCCAACCCACTCACTGGTGGGGTGGTGTGAGAAGTACAAAAGGCCTTGACTCTGTGTCAGCACTGCTCAGCAACAGCTAAAACTTCCCTGTATTATTAACAGTGTTTTCAGCACAAATCCAAAACATAGTCCTATAATAGCTACTATGGAAAAAATTAACTTTATCCCATTTAAAATCAGCACAATATTATACCTGCTTTAATGAAAAGAAACCAATGTCTTCATAGTATGTACAGTATGCACAATATATGTGTATTGGGAAGAAAAGTGCATTGGAGTGTGGATGGTATCTTTCTCTGTGTGTATGTGTGCTGGGAAGAACATGCGTCAAACTAAAAGAATGCTTCCTTCATGCTGAACATCTGAAAAAAAATAGAAAGGTAGTCTTGGATTTTCTTTCTCCACATAGTTTATGTATGAAGGTAGAGTAGCATAAAGGCCTCAGATCTTGTCAATATTGTCGAGCTAGAGGCTGTATAGAGCTACTTAGAGAAATTAAGTTTTTCCCTTTTAGCATAGTATAACTTCGTATGTTGTGAGACTACTGAAACCAGCTAAAACATCTCAGGCTAGTGTACAGAAAATAAAGTCACATTAGCAGTCGGAATTGAATCCTGACCTATGGCTTGATAAAAATGTTTTTCCATCTCTTCAGCTGCACAAGAGCAGCTTTTAGCCATACATAAATATGTGGACACATCCACATTTTAATTTTGTGTAATGATTCTTGTCTATCCTGTTGAAGGATAAACAATTTCTAAATGAAAGTAACATTATCAAAAGTGCACACTGTTCTTCCTAACATGGGCACAAACCAGGTCAGGCATTTCCAACATTCTTCACTTCTGCACATTACACCTTTTAGGAGACATGTTTCCATCTCTCACATTCTCAGTCTATATATAAAACATGTCAAAACTACATTAAAGAGTCTGTAATTTATATTCATGATATAGGAGGTGACCTTTTCACACATGAGCGGTGTAGTCATATGGAGTGGCTAATGAGAGAACCCCTACTGAGAGTGGATAAATTTCAAACCTTCTGCATAATTATTATACATTTTGTTGTATTTATAAACCTCCCTCATTTCAAACTGTCCCTTGGTTTACAAAGCCATCTTGCTCTTTTAAGTGATAATGGTAGTCTTAACGAGTACCAGAGATTGATGACTCAACCATGCAGGGGCTTCTCTTCTTGGTACTGAATGCAAGAGAAATGCAAAGAGTGAAAAACAGAGCTGTAAGGGAAAAGAGAGGTCAGAGGAGTATGGAAGATGACTGAGAAAGAATGAGGGAGGGAACATCAGTACTGCACTTCACTGATGGTAATATTTGCACAGTTTATGACACAGAGGCAGTGGGAACAGTGAGGTAATAATTTTACTTACCTGTCACTCTGCAGAGAGTATTTCAAATTGTAGGGTGAAATTCTGGCTCCACTGAAGTGGTAAAACTCCTGTTGATTTAAATGAAGTCCAGATTCTATGGATTTCCAATGGAAGGGCAGATGTGCACAGTAGTGGCTGTGCTGTCTCCATGGCTGTCAGGCTTCAAGAAGACCTTAAAAGCTTTTCTTCAGCTCAGTTTCCAGCAACCTATGAGGGCCTTGAGCACCCCTTAATGCAGCAGATAACATACATACATTCTCAAAAACTGGCAAATAAAAAAGTACAGTCTCAGAGGATCTGATCCTAGTTTGGAAGAGCTGTACATAACAAATACTCTCCTTAGAAACTCGTGCATTGGTGTATATGTTTTAAGTAATATTTCTGATTTTGTTTGTTTTGTTTGCTTGTTTGTTTGTATCTTCCTTTCCTTCAACCTTAATTGTGCAAGAAAATGGCTTCAAGACCACATGAAAGCTAAAAAATATCATCAGTTATAGTCATCAAACTAGTGAAAGTTGTCCTGTCATAACAGCAAGAAATTTGGATCTTGCAGCCAGGAGGAATTGTCCCAAAATGTCTGAGATGCACAGTTATGAATTTCACTGAGCAAATGTTTCTCCTGATTAACAAGGAACCAATGGACACACAATCTGGGAAAGGTAGACCTGGTAGGCTGCAGTGCATTTAAAGAAGCAAACTTATTTGCAGAATATTTTAATGGGAACAGATGATGGTGGGAGGCACGGTAAGTCAAGAATGACATTCACAGTGTCTACTTTCCTGTGTCTAACCATGGTGTTGTATGTGCTATAAGAGAGACAATATGGAAGGACAAGAGGGAGAATCTAAGAAGTTGATGAAATGAAAAAATGAAGCTCATCTTCCTATAAGCCCCTATCATATTGTAGAGGGATACTAAGCTAGTAATGATACAGAGGGGTGATCTTTCAATATGCTAATTTAGTAACCCAACAAGAATCTCTATTTGCTAAATCGTTTCTGGGATACGTTTCTTACCACCTTCAAAATATGAAGAGCTACCTACACAGCAACAGTGACAGTCTTCAATGCACACCGCTTGCAGCCATTACTGTGAAGGAGTGGGGATGGATGGTGTAGCAAGACTAAAAGTAGTCCAGATAATGAGGGGGAAAAAAAATTTTTACAGGGTGAGAGCTGGGATAGGAGCAAGCGATGATTGGTGATAATCTTTGCAATTGAGAAAACCTCTACAACTTTCTTAATTTTTAATCAAACCAGAGCACATCTATTTGCAATTAAAGATAAAACTTTAACTTAAAGAATCTGGCTTTCCTGTCATATGGTCAAAAAAATATACCATTTATACGTATTTTTTTTTCTTGCCTTATATTAGTAACTACAGCTAGCAGATACCAAACAGAGTATATTCCTACTTATGTGAGTGTGCTACCATGGAGGAGTTAAAAGAAAGACTCAGAAATATGAGTAAATCCTATGTAGTCACTTATAAGTTTGAGTAAGGGAATGATTTCAACTACATTACAGGAATTTCTGTGTCTGTGTGTACTATTATGTGCTTACACATACAAATACCTACATGCATATTTGTATATGTATATGTGAAAGATCGTAATACTGCTTAAATCAGTAACTGACTTTAGTGTGCCCACAATATATAAATGCACAAACACACACCTATGGATGCATATACATATACACCACCCCCACAAGAGATGTTGGACATTTGGCAACTATGCAAAATGTCATTTTCATTGAATTCCTTCAACTAATGTGAAATACACTGATAAAGCCTGGTTTTATTTAATGGGGAAAAAAAAATCTAATCAGGAGATAAGATCTTACTTAGTTTAACTGAATTAATTATCCATAGATGGATCAACAGGAAAGAACAAAAATAAGATCAAGATGCTTATTGGCTGCTATTTCTGTTTTGAAAGGTCAGCGGCAATACGTTTGTAAAAGACAGGAAGTTGAAGTTGAAGTTGATCTAAAATTTGCTGGCAGGTTAACTAAGATTAGACACGATATAAAAATATGTCATGATATAATGGTATACTTTCACCCTTCTTGATCTGCAGAAACTGAAAAAGCCTTCTGAAGAAATTAAATCTGAATTAGAAAAAAAATTTTGTTGTTTCAATGAGTTTAATTATCTCACTTATATTTTTGCTTTCTAGACTGACCTCCTGTGGACTTCGGATCTCGTTTGTAACTTCTTAATTTCACACACTCATTTTTATGGTCATGGAAAACATCTTTTGCCTTGGGTGTTTTTGCTGCTTGTATGACCATACTGTGTTTTGGAGATGGGAGCAGTTTAGCTTAAGGGAAAATGTCTTTTAAATTGGGTGAATATCTTTACACAAAATATTCTCTTGGCTAGTCATCTACGGGAAATGTCAAAATGATCCCCATTTGTGGCAGATATTTGTGGTTCTAATCGGCACAGTGTAACATAATGACAATACTTAACTGAGTTTTTATCAGCATTGCATTTTTTCCCCTTTTTTTTCTTCATGTGAATCAGTTTATTACTGAAGGGATGCCAATATTGTTTGCAAACAAAAGTCTCTGAGATTTTGTTATAAAAGTTTTGGAAAAATTAATAATTAGTATTACATGAACTGGTTTTCTGAAAAGCCAACAGATATTTGGATTTTTAGAAATCCAAAGTAGGCAGAAAATATTTCATTACGATTCTCAAAAAAGTGAAATTACCTGTTCTAAAAATTAGTGGGAACTTGGGCTTTTTTTTTCTTCCACATCCCTCATAGTCCCAAAATTACTGTATCAGATCTAACTTAAATGTACAGCTGAAGATCTTAAGTCATATTTACGGAAGACAAAGCAAAGATCACAGAACATCAAGGACATCTCTAGTTCTGCTATGCAGACTGGATATTAGATGCTCTGTTCCTCCCGCACATACACTTAATATTCTCTGATCTTGATTCCATAATAGTGAAATAGCAGATATTTTTTTATATGAGCGCATAATATTTAATTTCTGGTATCAACAACATGCAGATGAGAGTGTTAGAGGATGGCAATCAATTTTTATATTGTTAACATGGTTGTTACATCTAAACTTGATGACTTCTTTATGGAACATGTTCAAATATCTGAAGTTTTTGATGTCCAGTACAGTGAACAACACTCTGTCTCTATCCGTTATTACCTATGTTAATTCAATACATGCCTAACATTAGCTACCCAGAGGTACAATGTCCATACTATTATTCAATAAAAATAAACTTGTATTAAAATAACTCTTGAATTTTGATGGCAAACATCACGAAGGGCAAATATCATAGAATTAAGATT
>VWYH01001160.1:50270-282770 GCA_013399365.1 Pampusana beccarii | reverse complement strand
AAATGTGGCAAACTGTAAGGACAAAGACTGTAGCCATCCACTGCCATTAACAAGAGAAGAGTGTGCTGTAACCAGAACCTTTCATTAAAAGTTTTCCCGTCTCTCCATGTGTGCAGGGGTTACTGCTCTTCCGCAGTGTTTATTGACAATGAAATGGCAGTTTGGAATATGGATTTGGAACACTGCTGTCTCCTTAAAAGGCAACAGTTCTGTGGAAGGCTCTGCTCTTCTTCATCAGCTCCCTAAATGCATTTGGGGTCAGCTTAGTGTCAGCTATGATTCATCTTGTAAGGCTTTATCAGTTTACACTCAGAACAACAAAACTGTATGCCTGATCACAGTGACACACTAAGCTTGGTGACACCTTTCAGTCAGGTCTTTGTAAGAGAGGTGAACAAATGAAAAGTTTTGCCCTGTCCTCTTCTTTTCTCAGTTTGAAGTTCTTCTGGCCACTGTCAGAAATTATTTCTGCACTTTACTTGCAATAGAGTTCTGGGACATTTTTCAACACCATTTTGGGGGCCTTGCTCTTAAAATTTGCCTTTGACAACATCACTAAACACAGAGATATATTTCATCTTCTTGTCAATTCAATTAATTTTTTTTGTCTTGATCTCTTTTGTGAAAGCACTTCATGTGTGCAGAAGAGGTAATAAAGCAATGCAGCAGCACATAAAGGTACACAGTTTGTGGAAGAGATGAAACAAAACTTACAGCTATATCAGACAAAAATATAATCTGCCAAACAATCTCCAAAGATGATAGCCTTTTGTCAAAATGTGTTAGTCATATGAGTGACCAACTTGAGTAAGATACAACTGGGTCTCAAAATCAGGATAATGTAATCATCTTCAATGTAATCATATATTCTTTTTCTACACCATTTCAGTCTCTCAGCCTACTCTGATGCTTTTACTTGTTTAACTTTCATATCTGTTTAGCTAAAGCATTACCCTTATGATTAATCTTTCCTGTACCTACAAAATAGTTCAGATGCGTTACAAATTCTGAATCTATTTTAGGAAAGTTGTAAGAACTAATCAATGCTTAATTGTATTGAGTATGAAAAATAGGCACATTAAGGAAGTTGCCTATTAAGGAGGAAAGAATAAAGTAAGTTTAATATTCACCTCACAGAGATGAGATCACTGTAATTCCACAGAAACTGTAGAAATGCATAGAAAAAAAATATTTGTGCAGAAAAAGCACTTGCAACCAAGATACAGTCCTGTATTGAGCAAGCAATTAATCTTGTGAGATATAGAAACAGCAAGCTTTTGAGAGCAATTAGGTTTAATGTCCAAAATAACTTCACTATGATATTCTGGGGGAAAAAAAAATTATTTATTTGAATTTGTAGTGATCTACCACAACTCTGTCTGTGTGATTCAGTTGAGGGACTTACTGCTTCTCTTGGTTATAGTCATGACATATTCATGGAACCTGAACATTCAGCTTCAGGACAGGTTATTTAGTCTTCTTTTTAAAATATTTTCTTATTAAATTATGATTAAGTGATGAGAAATAAGCACTGAAAATACAGTGTTCTTGAGACAGAAGCACAAACTGCAAAGAAATTAAAATTAAATAAGGAATCCAGATTAGAATTACGAAGCTTAGATACATAGAACAAACGCTTCTTTTCCACCAGGCTAAATGGACTACCAATGCACTAAAATTACTCTAAAGTATAAAAGTATTGTTTTGTCCCACCAGAGGGAGCCCCTAATATTTCATGAATGAAAAAGGAATACGCTGACAATTACGTAGAAAAAATAAATGAAAATTATAGGTACAGTATGTATATATATGTGTGTGTATTTACATGTTTGCTATGCATTACGTAGCTTGCCTGACATTCCAGCACTTACGGCAGAGAATTATGAACTCAGTAACAAGTGTATTTCCATAAAATGACACCAGGGACAGAGATGTATAATTGTATCTTTAAATGAAGACCAGAGAGCAGTAATATGTTGAATGTGGAACAAAGACAAATTTGTCTTGTATTTAGTATCAACATAAAACATTGATAATTTTTTTGATATATTAGAACTTACACAACGAAAAGAGAGGAGCTACCTCTGATAAGAACGCTGCTTTGATTTTGACCTTCCCAAAAATGGCGTAGAGCCTTAGCTATATTCCAGGTTAGTTTGCCTTCTGAAAGGGTACTACATTTACTAAAAACAAACAAACAACCAACAACAAACAACCCTGTAATCATGTATCTGTTGCTCACTTTTTCTTTTACAAGAAAGAGAGAACCATCAGTCTACTGTAACAAAGCCGGACAAACCACAGCTGAGAACCAGAACTGAGACTTGTATATGCATGGGCAGGACCTAGCTGGGATGTCCTCCTTACCAACAAGATGGGGAAAGAGTTTCAGTAGCTTCTTTCCACCTCTGTGATGTGGCAAACAAGGGAGAACCTGGGTCACAGCAATAAAGTGCTGTTTGTGATGTTGTATTAAATATTGACTGAGAAATCTTATTCTCCTTGGTTGTTCCTAGTAATGTCACTTCAAAACCTCTCCTTCTACCCAAAATAATTTATTGTCCTAGAATTTTCTTTACCATTCTTAACGAGTATACAGAGGAGGTTGAGGACAAAGTATCTAGTGTGAATCAGGACTAGCTTTGGATTTCTGCTTTTAGATGTATTTTACCATGCAATCACTATGACTTAACTGTTTCCAAAATCCACAAGTAGCTTTTTTCATTTTCTGCCATCAATTAATGAGTGACATAAAAGTATTCTACATCTTTGGTGATTTCTTGTTCCAACAGTTTCAAATACCCAGTACTTCCAGACAATCTGCTCTTTGTAACACTGACATTGCTGTCTTTTCTGTAAAAGTTAGATTAAATACCGCATGAAGTAAAACTTTTAATCCCTGAAAAAATACAGCTTTCTACTATTCATCCACTAATGTATCAAGATCTTTACCATGCTCCACTGAGAAGTTCCATCACAACTTGAGAGACTAGCTTTCAGGGTAGAAAGACATTCCAGTTTTGAGGTCTATTCTCTCCTCAGCAGCATTACTGCTTACTTTGCTATTAATAGCATCAAAAGGAAATAAAATTATTTTTTACTTCTTATGGAACTGATTAAACATCAAAATATTTAATGGAATCTTTGTACTTGACCTTTTGAGGGATTTTTGCCTTGTGCCTTTAAGTTTAATTTATATACACACTTTAATGAACAGTAATAAGAAAATTGGAAAAAAATACAAACAAAATCTGAAAATATTTACTGAACAAAAATGTAGATCTCATATATGACATGACTATTAAATTTGATATAACAATGATGCTCATCTAATCAAACCACAGGTGATGCTGTATGATTGATCAAAACTAATACAGCTTGAACTTTGTTACTATCATTTGATAATAGAAACCTTAACCTCTCCCTGTAATAATTCACAGAGAAATAATTACATTTTCTTAAATGTTTTAAGGGGTTTTTTTTACAGATTCACAATTTAAACCTCATATCTAATGAAGTATACTTCACTAAACTAAGTTCTAAACCCTAGCAAGCCATTAATTTGTCTCTAACAAGTTTTACAAGAACACTTAATCTGTTGTAGAAAGAAAATTTCTGTTTTTTTTCCTCAATGTGACAGAAATCAGCTAGATTAGAAGGTAAATAATCCTATTGTTTGCTACGGACTCTCCTGACCAGCAGGACCAGCTAACTCAAATTACCCTTTCCTACTGGTAGATAAAACAGATCAACTGTATCTTCACAAGTTACAGATAATCAAGAAGAGTGGAAGAATACAGGAAATTAAAACAAATTCAAATGTTGTTGAATAATTAGTTGTTATTGTCAAATAAACTCTCAGAAGATATGTTCTGCACCAATTAATCACAAGATTTAAATAACATTTCTTATTCAAAAATATTCTCATTATCACAAATTAATGAATTACAGGCCTCTCACGATGCCTCATTGACAGAACCACTTTTAGGCAGTATTAGATGTTGTGCACCATTAACTAGTCATCAAGTCTATTATTAAACAAATATGAAGCAGATGTGGCTCTCAAGGTGTGATTACTTGTAAAATCCTTCAAATCCAAACTCACTTACATGACCTCCCTATAGTTTTACTCAATTGATTAACTCCAACCTGTTTATTACTAAACCACTCATTTAATTTAACAATCCACTAAAGCCTCGGTTAAAATGCATCATGTGTCCCCTTCTTGGGCCTTAAATAATTACCCATGTCTCATATGTCTTCTAATCTCTTTCTTAATGAACATCTCTAGCCTTTAATAATTTAAAAGAATGTCAAGATGAGTCTTAATAAAAAAAAAATGAATGTATTAAAAGGCATAAACAATGGCAAATGTTTAGATAGTGGAAAATGAACAGCTACTTTTCTAGTATCTGTTGGACTGGAGACTACCAGTCACCAAAACTAAGACTGGAAAAAACTCACAAAGAGGGTGATTTAGTGCCAAGTCTAATAAAGAATTCAGTACCACATCAAGTAATGTTTCCAGACTTAAGGATAAACTGCAGAAACTGGCTTACATGCTGCAGTGCTGAGCATCACAAAATTTTGTGTGTGAGGTAGCTGGCTCTCAGACTGAATCTAATCTAATTGACTTACACCTAGGCATCCCAGTCTGGTATCTTAACATAGGATTCATAGTAGCCAGCACATTCACCCCATTAGCTCATCGTGGCAGACATGCATGCCTGGAGAGTGCTTACACAGCGGCCTGGTAAGAGTCACACAGAGAAATGTGTTTCTCAGTAATGACTGGACTTCAGCTGCTCAGTCTGTCAAGATAGAAGCAACTCTGGATATGCACAGAATGCACATTCCTAGATGTTTTTCTAGGCATCTGTGTTATTTCTAAGGAAGAAGGAAGCTTGGGGGTAAATACTATGCATCTAAACAACAATTTCAAGGACTACAGTTTGGCTATAAGCACCATATTTTACTGAAGTGCAGGTTTAAATATGTACTTTTATGTTGTTAGGTATTTTCCTCCTTTCAGGCAGGATAAAGTTTGACAGAGAGATTAGAGAAAGATTGATTTGGGGGTTTAGCACATTTGCTCAACAATGGAAGTTTGTTCCTCACAGTGAATCCTTGAAAGTTTTGCCTACTCCAGAACAGCCATTATAAATAGTTTTGCTCCTCAGAAAGTCTCACTTACTCCTCCTTCTCCTTTTTAGAGTTGGGTTAATTCTTTGTGTCTGGAACCATCACTCCAAATAAATTACGTCCCTTTTTAGGGCCACATAATGACCTCTTGCATCCTGTGCAAGGGAAAGACTCATTGAACTCAAACACTGCTGTCCGGGGAATGTTCTTTAAAAGAACTATCAAGTACAAACAATCCTGCTTATCTTCACATCATCTGTCAGAGAAAGCCTAGTCCATGACAGGCACAGACTGTTTTTCTAAAGGTCCTGTGTAAGGCACAAGACATGGATTTCCTACTCTTGAGTGAGACCCTTGAGCTGGAGAGAGGTCTTAAAAGATCAAGATAGCTTGAAAAAACTATGGACCATTTTAGTAACTACAGCACTTACTGTAAGCCAATTCTAGCAGTGTCATCCAGGTGGATTAGTGGTTCTGGCAAGCTGGTATTTTCATCTGAAGCAGCTTTTTTGTTGAAACTGTTATTTGTTCTCAAAGTGGGAAAAACTGTGCAATGATGCCTTTGTTTAGTTGGTTTTGTGCTCATGAAGGAAAAATTAAAATTCCTGTACTGCCAGAAGAAAATGCCAAAATGTGACCCAGTGGATATTTCACAGATCTTCCCATAAAGCTTCACAGTTTCATCCTTGCTCAGGTACTGCATATTACACATGCTAGTAGTGCTCTGTGTTTTTAAAATACCCAAATTTTTGATATGTTGCATAGAGATATATTTACTATGGGTACTGTGGGAGACAATGTTAAGAAGATGGTGAAATAGTAGCTTTCAAAAACTTCAGACAAACCCATAAGAGGTAGAACCGTCTCTTTGGATCACCTCAGCTGGAACTACAACTTTGGGAGGCTGTGAAGGCATCTGGCCAGTATGTCTTTGTCTAGTCCTGAACCCCTTCCCATTTCTGTAGTGGCAGGAATAGGCAGAGCCAAGTCAAGCAGTCCTTGAGCTCCTGCAAAAGTAGCAAAGGTTATCCAGTTCACATAGCATGTTTGGAATTCCAGAAAACTTCTGGCAAAGTGTTTCTCTAAAAGCTATTAAAAAATCAAACTTTTGGAGGCCCTGAGGGATGGTCATCCAATGAATTTATGACTGGTAAAATGATGTTAAGAAAAAAGTAACAATAAACAGTCAACACTCAGTACAGAGGAAGTCTACCAGGAAAGTCCATCAGAGAAGTCTTTGCTAGGAACTATGTTAATTGTGATGATCAGAAAATAACAGTTAAAAAAAATAGATAACGATATACCACAGTTGAACTTCATAATACAGAGTGACAGGCAAAAACAGATTAAGTGTTGCTAAATTAAAAATAAGGAGCAAAGAAAAAATATGTCCTCTAAATTAAATCTTATTGGAAGTAAAATGGATTTCTGAACTACCATGGACAACTCCTCCCTCAAATGCTCACCAGAAATAAAAAATAAAACCAGAATGCTAGTAACTATTAGGAAAAGAATAGCAACATGCAAACACTGGTGACACCACAGTTTCAGCTGTGATATCTCCATCTCAAAAGAGATGAAACAGAACTAAAAGAGACAGGAAGGACAAAAAGCACAGTCAGGAGTATGGAATGGTTTCTGTAAAAAGAGTAACTAAACAGACTCTTCAGTCTGGGCGGAGACGGCCAAGAATTTGACAGCTATCTGTAAAACCATTAATGACATGAAGAAAGTGAATAGGCATGGTTATTCACCATTTCACATACACACAACCTAGAAGGAGCCAAATAGAACTAGCAGTCGGTGAGTTTAAAATAAGAAGTGCATTTTAAACAAAACACAGTTAAATTGCAGTACATACTAAAACAATTAAATTAATTGAACAGGAGTGAGAGGGGCAAAAAGCATGAGAAACAACCCTTCAAACGACACAGTTATTGAAGAAGGAAGGGGAAGAGGTGCTGCACACACTGGGACAGAGGTTCCCATGCAGCCTGTGGGGGATGCCACATTGGGGAAGGTATTTCCCCGCAGCTCATGAAGGACCCCATGACAGAGCAGGGAATAGTGTGAGGAGGAAGTAGTGCGAGAGGGGAACTGTTATGAACTGACCCCAACAGTCCATTCCACATCCCACTCTGCACTGCTTGGAGTGTGGGAGAAGGTAGAGGAGTCGGGAATAAAGGAGTGAAGTTGAGACTGGAAAAAAAGCAGGTGGAAGGTGTTTTAAGTTTTGTCTTTGTTTCTCCCTAACTCTGTTTTAATTTATAATAAATTAAAATTATTTTCCCAAGTTGAGGCTATTTTGTCCGTAACAGTAATAGATAAATGATCTCCCTGTCCTTATCTCAATCCATGAGCTTTTCCAGCTTATTTTCTCCCTTTCCTCCACTCTGTTGAGATGATGAGAGAGTGGCTCGGTGGGTGCCTTGCAGGTGGCCAAGGTCAACCCCCCATAAATTGCAGTCAAGGTCCACTAAAAAACACAGTTTAGATGCAATGTTCAGCTTTAAAAAGTTCCTAGATTGCAGATTTCCAAAAAATGAAAGGTTATAAGAATGAAAGGACCAATCTGTATTTCCCCAATTCTTTTCTTTACCAATAAGCAACAACTACATGTCCTATCAGTAAGAAATGGGAAAATGGGCTAGCTGAACATCTGGTACAAGTCAGTGAGACAAATATTAGGTAAAGACCTTATATACCAGCCCCACAATACATGAATTATGAAATTTGCAATGCTATTTTATACAGTGCAAACTAGCAAACATGTCTGTCAGAATAGCTGGAGTTTGAGGGAAGTTCAAAGAAGTAGGCAGATGATATCACGGATGAGTACAGGCAATAGGTTTGTAACTGACCATCTGCAATGAAGACTGGGTGATGAAAGATTAATGTAATGCAATAAACCAGTGATGGAAGAGACACACTGACTCAGGCTCAGATTTTTAATTGAAGGCCTTTCCCCTCACATATTCATTTTTCTACATAGCATGGACCACTATGGCACTATACAAGGAAGCATTGTACTGCCATATTCAGCTTGTCTACAGACATGAATGGGTCCAAGAGTCCAGTGAGGGCAGCCAAGCAGTTGTTAAGGAAACTATCTAGGTGAAACACAAAGAAATTCTCTCCCCTCTTTTAATAAAAAGTGTAAGAACTAAGTCACCTGGCATTCATACATAACTCTTCAATAACTCATGCAAAAGTACTTCCAAAGAAAGGGGAAAATAAATCAGTAAGGAAACAGATTTCAATGTCAAGCATTAAAGGGATAATTATAAACAATAGAAAGGACTTTTTTAATTATAAAAAATACCATGACAGTATGCTTTTAAATTATATATAATGGAAAACAAGGTGAGTCACATAATCATACTCCTTTTGACACATAACAATCTTCATCAGCAATCGTCATCCTGCCCCCATGTCAAGACTGTAAAAAGGGGGCAGGTTTCCTGAAGTATGTGAACGTGCATATAATATAATACTCTGAAAATCCTTATGCACTCACAAAAATTGCATCTTTTGAAACCATTCAACTTTCTGTAGGACAACTGCTGGTTAAGTTATTGTAAAATACACATTGAATATCTGTTAATATATTTAAGAAACTAGCATGCAGGATTGAAGACCTCACAGATAGAAAGTTTATGATAAAACCTAAATTCCTTCAGAATTTGTCAAATGTGACCTGAGAGAGCTGATGTGCAGTGTGGTGGTGGTGTGACTGGTTGTACACGTTCTGAAGGCAGCAGAAATGTAATCACTTGGGCTGAAGCCAGAGTATTAACTTTAGGTTTAGAGATTCTTTTTTATTGCCTTGTTTATTTTATCAATGGAACATAATATAAATTTAAATAAACAGTCAAAATACATTTATTTTTACACAAATTTTTATCCCAAACCTAAGTCTGTGATATAGGAGTGGACATATGTAAACTTAGATTTTCCATTGTTTTTAGATTCTTCTACTAAACATATAATATACCACAAGATCTCAGCTCTAAAAATGGAATTTACTGAGAAATTTAAGACTCCAAAACAAACATATATAATAAATAACCACTATTTCTTTGTAGCATGCACAGGAAATCAGTGGAATATAAGAAGAGAGTAAATGGAATTAGGTTGCTTTATATTTTTCAGGAGTATTGTTTATTATGCAAGATTAACCAGATAATAAGATTTTATTTTCCAGAATACAATCCAACTAACTTTTTTTTTCCTTTTCCTGATATCTCAGGTTTAGAAGACTAATATTTTTATAGGTTAATATCCCAAGAAAAGACAAGCATTTGTACTTTCCTAGTACCATTCTACCTAAGCAACTAAGAAATAGAAAAAGCTCTTACATACTTTTAAAAGTATGTAATTGGTAATTTCACCTACTTCGGGTGAGGCTTCAAGTCTGGCCCCACAACAGGAGAATCCATGAGCAGCACAGGTGTGATGGTGATAACCTTACCCCACTATCTGCTTAGAATTTCTGATTGGTTTGTGCTGGAATGGAGACACAGAGATTAAATTAATGATTAAATAAAATAAGGGAATTTTTATTATTTTCCTTTTTTGCTGTAGCTTCCATGCTGAAAGACAAAATATGACATTTCCCTAGTAACAGAGAAATAAGAGAGAAATAAGCAAGGATGCTAAATAAAATTACTTATCCAGATATAAAATGTGTCCCTGGGAGAATTTAAAAAAAAAAAAAAAAAAAGGCAAAATCAATCTTGCAAAATCTTTTTAAAAGAATATTCTAAAGACACATCTTGATTTATTCAGAACCATATCAGTGTCAGTGCCTGCGAAACTATCTCAAAACTTAAAGGAGAAGAGACCATCAGCATAAGGCTACACGTAAAGCAAACTGATGTCATGAGGTGAAAGTCAAGGGACTCTGGAAAGTGATGATCCTAAACAGAAATTCTCCCTATACCTTCTGACTGGATTGTGGTTTAATCAGGTTGCCAGAATTTGTTTAGAAATGTAGGCTTTAAAATATAGGATATTTCTTGCTGCTGGTAAAAGAATCATGTTCAGAGAACTGGATGAACCCAAAAACTCATAGGGACTTCACAACAGCTCCATGAGATCAGTGGTATAAACAAGAGTGAGGAGTTTCTCTACAAATGAGGAAAGACCTTTGTCAAATGAAAAATATGACCAGCTTCCATGAATTATAACTTCTGGAACCTGAAAATCTAAATTTTATAAAATATTTTCCTAGAAAGTGTAATATATATCTGTCTTCTTTAAAAGTCTAAAATCATATTAAACATGTCTTATCTCCTACTCTTCCAGAAGCCTATTCTACAAACATTGTCTTCACCTTCCCTTCTTCGGCCTTTCCCCACCTGATCCAACTATGGTGGAATTGCAAACACAGCAATCAAACTCCCAGATAAGTCAAATTTACTTATTGTATTACACTCATATATACAAAATAAATTATGCCATCTCTGTTGTCGTTACTTATTAATGTCAAGAGGTGTGATTTAAAATTTTGGTCTTTATTTTTTTCGTATGACTGTCAGAGAGGGCTTTGGGGTGTTTTGGGCTTTGTTTTTATTTTTCCTGTGCAGCTTACAAAACATTGTAAACATTAAGATATAATAGTTTCTCACCCTGTAGCTGTTTAGAGAAATCATTCTGGATTAGTTTTTTTAACATTTATTTCTGGTTTTTATATGAAAGAAAAGTAAAGCTAGATTCTGAACACAAACAATTCCCAGAGTTACTGGGTTGCATTGCTGAGTAAAACCATGCTGCCTAATGTTGGAAACAAATTATTTATACCCCTTTGTGTCAAATTTTTTATTATTATTATTTTATGTATCAAACCAACATAATTTTTACAGTGTCTAAATTACTTAGGAACCTAAATCCTACTTGCAAAATAACTTTGGGGTTAGTCCTACAGGAGATGAAAGCACCACAACATGGATGTAGCTCAGTGTGTATCTGTTGACACAAAATCACAAAAGTAGGATAAATGTACATTTAATTTCTTGACTGAGTATTTGAGATATAGATCAAGTTACGGAAAATTTTATTGTTATTTAGGAAGTAGAATTAGGAATATAGGATCTAAAAGACTATGCCTTTGATTTCAACAGGATACAAATTGTACTAAAATCCGTTCTATTTTGGAGACTGCCCAGTTCTGAAAGTTTCAGAGAAAGGAGAATAGTTCATTTTCGGCAGACATGGAATAATTTGCATCAACTCTATATGCCCTAATGTCTTTGTTTAGGTATGCTCTTCCACCCTGCAGAATTCATGTATAATACCTCCCAAAAAGTTTAGAATTCTGAGCATTTCTGTTGTCATATAACTTCCAAATTCTTTTAGACTTACACAAAATTATTGGCCACAAATACATTGTGTGGACCACTACATTCACAAATGTGTTAATGTCTTTAACTGACAAATTATTCTGCTTTCTTGAATGATCTCTTGTCATTGAGCTATGCAATAAGGAACTGAATATCCTCTGATATTTCTTCTCTAACATTTACTATTTTTCAACATTTATCCTGTTTCTTCTCCTTCATTTCCTAAGATTAAAAAAAAAAAATATCATTTTTCAGTCTCTCTAAAGTGTTTTTCAACTCCCTTAACAGACTTCTCTTCATAATAATTTCCTTCATCTTTCACTGAACACTTTTAACTATAGAAAAATTCTTTTTGAGATGGGGAGACCTACATTGCTAGAAAATTGGAGCTTTTAGTTTTTTACAATGGTAACATACTATCTATATCACCCTGTTTATGAGATTTAAAAGTCTTTAAAGACAAACATTGGGTAGCAAGTGAAGATTTTCCTCAGATTATCCTTCCCTAATTGCTGGATTTACTTAGCATGATCAGACAGTTCAGAAGTTTCTCACAGACCTTAGAAACACCCAAGCCATTCTTACGACTTAGAACTGTACTATTTTGTTAATCACGTTCCCCTTTGACTGTATATGTGCTTAGAGCATTACACAGAACCTCAGTATGGAGTCCCTGTGCTATCAACACCTACTGTCTGTTAAATCTCACTCTTTGGTTGCTTTCTTTTGTCTGATATTGATTCATGGTATTATATTGTTTCTCACATCCTAACTATTTAATTTCCACAACAGCACCTTTGTATGACCTCTTTTAATATTTTTAGCAAGTCTCACTAAATTATATGTAGTCATTCTCTCCTTACAATACTTTACTAGAATGTCCAGACAATCCAAGTAAAGGACACATATTTTTTATTTCCATAAAAAGTCACTTGCGTAAAAGGTCATGTGCGTAAAAATCCCTTATCAGAGGAGAACTTTCCAAGTGTTTTCATTATCAAGTTTGGTATACAGGAATATAAGAGGTGAGGGTAGGGGAGTGCCACAGAACAGCCTTCACAACAAACTGCAGAGATTCAAGCACTTGTCTGGCTTGAGTATCTAGAAGAAAGTTCTTCTGAGAAAGCAGTTACGAATCTCATCCTTCTGTGGCTCTTAATCCATGCCAGTGGTCTTTCGTGGCACTAAATCCTGTTCCAAAGAAAACCACCTAATGTCCCAATTTCAAGGATCAAGAAAGATCAAATCTCTCTAACAAAAGCTGCAGAAAGAAGTGTTTCTGTAATTGATTGCTTGTTATTGAATAGCTCAGGCAATGTGGCAGGTGGTGAGGTCTTGGATAGACCTCTGGTGACACAGTGAAGAGAGCATAGTTTGGATGAGCAAAAGGATGACCTACCTAATGGCACCTAGTCATGTAACTCAGGAGATCTAGCAGATGTCAGACATCAAATGCTCTCAGACATCAAATACAACCAGCCTTGAGCAACAGGTAAGTTTAAAGTCAAATCAGCAGGTTCTGTGCTGTTGGTGCTCCAGCCTAGAAGGAGCATGTTAATAACAAACAGAAAATTTCTAGCAGAGCAGGGAACAAAACAGGCCACCAGCTTGTCTTCCTGTTAGGATCCCATCAGTGTACTAAATGCTTTTGTATCTTGTTTATTATGGATGCAAAAATGTGATTATTTCTCTCAGACCAGTTTCAGGAAATTCCTGCGGCTTAGTAGCTAATGATATTTGGTTTTTTTTTAAACAGATCTTCCAACTTTTCTTGATTATTTATAAGCAATGTAAGTATGCAGCTAGGAGAGCGGTATGATCAGAACATGCTCAGAGAGCACCCGAGTGAGGCTGTAGTTTTAAATACTTTGTGAACTATCTAGAAGAAGAAAAAGGTGAAAAATTTTCCTCCAAACAAAATTCATCTCCATTCCTTGACTTTCCTGCAGTACTAAATCTTCATTTGCTACACAGTCAGCTGTTTAGTTAATAAAAATATTGCTTTAGAATTTGAGAGCAGATAAGGCTGACATTGGAGAACAGTGCAGGAAGGAAGAACACAGGTATCCCAGAGACATTTTGCTTTATGAATAATGATGACAATGATAATTAATAATTATTCTGTGCCATTGGAGAATTCCACTAATAGGTGATCTCCTGCTTTAAAAGTCCTAATATTTTATTTCTACTTATTTCTAACTACCAAGTAGAATGCTAATGGAAATGTGGCCGACTGATATTTTAGTAATTATAACTGTAATCACATGAACTCTTATATAGCTAACCTTTAATTACAAAACTAGATGTAGAAAACTGGTTGCAGTCAAAAACGTAAAATACAGTAGGAATTATTTTTCAGAATAAAATCTGAGCTTCTAACGTTTCAGAGGAGTAGCTATAACATATTTTATCTTGAACAACAATAAAAATCCTTGAGATTTTGAGGTGGTCTGTGCTGTATTAATGCAAGGGAGAGGATTTAGTAATGCATGAATGAAAGAGAAAGGAAGCAAATTATTACATTTACAGAAGCATACAGTTCAGTAATCCAGTAACGAGCAACTCTTATTGCATAATGATTTAAATAGAAATAGTTAAATCAAATAGGTGTGTTTTAAAATTTTACTCAAGTAATTTGGTAAGTCAGCTTCCTACTCAATTTTGCTTAGGATCAGGTCTTCAAAGGGATGTGTACAAATAGAGATCACATATCAGGATGTGAAAGTCCTTTTGTCTCGTCTGCTTTAGGACTACTTGCACGGAACCCAAGCATCTCATGTAGTCAAAGCCATTTATGTTTACTTTTCAATCCGTTTTATAGAATCATAGAAACACAGAATGTCCTGAGTTGGAAGGGGCCCACAAGTATCATGGAGTCCAACTCTTCGCCCTGCATAGGACAACCCCATAGTTCACACCACTTGTCTGAGGGCGTTCTCCAATTGCTTCTCGAATACTATCAGGCTTGAGGCCATGACTGCCTCCCTGGGGAGCCTGTTCCAGTGCTCCACCATCTTCTAGGGGAAGAACCTTTTCATAATGTTCAACCTAAACCTCCCCTGGCACATCTTTCTGTCATTCCCTCGCGTTCTATTGTTGGCCACCAAAAAGAAGAGACCAGCACCTGCCCCTCCTCCCCTTGCGAGGAAGCTGTAGACCACAGTGAGGTCTCCCATCAGTTTAATCTTCTCCAGGCTTAACAAACCAAGTGATTTTAGCCACTCCTCATACAGCTTCCCTCCAAAACCTTTGCCAGCTTAGTGGCCCTCTTCTGGAATTTTAGGTAATTTCTAAACTGGTTAATATTTTTGTCCTTACAGCAGCATGTTTAGAAATTAAAGAAAGATCTTTTTTTCTTGAAAAGTTGTCATGTACATTGGTTCTGTCACATAAATACTACAGTAACATTTCAGTGTGTGTATTTATTAAGGCTTTCTTGGCAACTTTCAGTTTTTGGTAGCAATTGGCAGTATCTTTTTTTCTGCATCAGCATAGTTAAGAGTGTTTACCAATTCTTGAAACAACATGTGTTGTTGTAAATGATGTTATTGATTAAAGACCACACACTAAGTGCCATAATGAAACCAGTGGGAGTGCAAGTTAAAAAAGAATCAGAAAAATAGAAAAGTAAATGTACCAGTGACCTCATAATTGAAATTCAGGGCATAAGATAAAACTGACTGATGGATGGAAATTTTGAAAACAGTGCATCTTCACAGAATAGCAATTTGTGTAAGTCACTAAAAAATATGTCTGAGGTTTTAATCTTCCTGCTCTCCTCACTCATACTGTCTCATTTTGAAGCAGCTCTTTATTTTTACCCTGGAGATCATGCTGAAATAAACTGCCAAACATCCCTTACACCTCCATGCCATCTAATTATAGCCTGTAACACTCCAGAATGCTGACAGTGCTTAGCTATTGACTCTTGACACCCTCTAAAGCACTTAATTATCTTTTCACACAAGCCCCTTTCAGACCTGTCAACTTCTTTGTATTGTTTATGAAAAAAGTTGCATATTAAGATTTCAGGATTGTGCACCTGAAGTCAAACTTGTGCATACACATGGACCATTAAAAGGAGAATTTAACAAATGACAGGAAGAGAAATGAAAGAATTTGACTTGATAAAACTTCTCAAACAAGGAAAAGAGGAAATATTTGGCCCTCCACAAAGATTCCTGGGAGAAATGGGAAGAATTTGAGGATTTTTTATTGTTTTTACCAAAGACTAAAAGGAAAAAGACATCAACAGGTAAGTGGCTTATATTATTTATTTTTATTCCATGAGCTCAGGATCCAGACTTGGAGCTTTGTCTCTCTCTAAACAAAACTACATGTAAGCATCCCCATCAAAAAAGGAAAAATAAGCTATTTTTTTCAAGAATTCCTGTGTTTCCTAGAACCCTATCAAGTACTACTAAAATCTAAAGATTCTTTAGTTGAATGAAATAATTGTGAGGAATATATTCCAAAATATATAAGTAATACAGTGATTTTAAGCATTTTGGAAGCTTTTCTATCTAAACCTCTTGAAGTTATCCCTTAAGTGTCATTGGGAAACAAGATGTCAATCATGGTGTCTAAACTGATGTGAAACACTAATTGTCCCCATAAATTGTAGTCACGCAGTACTTAAAGTAAGACAGCTTTCAACTATGGCTGCTTGATGACTAGATGCATGGAAGACAGATTTTGAAACACTTATGTTTTCATATAAAATTTGAAGATTTAAACTCATTCCCGTGATTCGGCATGATTCTACGTGAATATGTAGAACTGTCTTAAAGTATGTGTTGCCTTTGTATAGTATGTTATCTTGAAGACAGTTACACGCACGTCACATTTACTAAGTCATGTACTCACCAAGCTACTGAGTTGTTTTATCTAGTACTGACAAGACTCTGAATCTGAATATCAACTATGTCTGCAACACTTGTTGACTATCAATTGTTCTCTTATAGTAATTTTGAATAGACAGCATAACTTGTAAAAAGCCAACTAGTTCACAAGCATTTTCCAAATCAGAAAAACAAAAATCTTCCTAAACAATCACTCTTTTAGATACAGAGAGTTATTTCGGAACACAAGCACTAATAATGAATCCAAAAGCATAATTTTGGATTTAAAAAGAAGCAAATTCCATTTCAAGCATTCTGTAAGAGACGTTAGTATTTTCTTAGGTATAAACAAACAACCAACCTATTAGAAACAGAAAATCCTTGAGAAGCTATGGCCTATTATACCATGCACATACCAGCTTCCTTTCTTTATCACCATACTTACTAATCATGCTAATTATGTATGTGTGAAGTATTGTCTTATGACTGAATGCGAAGCACTTAAAAGTTGGCATTGAGAAGATTAACAGAAATAGCAGCTACATGCCTCATGTGCAGAAGGTGTCAGGGCAGCAAGGTTATCCTGTGGTAGCGAAGAGACTAAATGTGTATGCAGATATTCAGGGATTCAAGTTCATTAAGATTTTTGCTAGGTGACACCAAATAGCACATCCTGAACAGGAGGAGGTGGACAACATTAGCTAAAGACATTTTATTTGAGTTTTTTATACTGCTCTAAATTCTGTATGCATCAAGTGATCCCTTTTGTTACATTTGGAAAACAAGCCACACAAAAACAAGCAAAGTTCTTAACTTCAAATACTCATCCCCATAAGGGAGGAAACCAATGAAGCACCAGTGTAATGATACCTGGGCCAGATAGTTCTCAATGTACTTCATGCTCCTCAAAGTATTTGTACTAACCATGAGGCAAAAAGATAGGCAAGAATACAAGAAGCAATTTTATTAGGATGTTCTAATTATACTATAAAACAGAATATGATGTCCACAGCACCATCAGTAGTTATAGTTTCTGTGTTTATAGCTATTTTAATAATTTTTGGATGTCATGACTTAATGGAATCACATATGCTCCATGATATTTATTCTGTCTCTACATCTTACAGATGTCTGATTCTAGATCATGAACTCTCACAACAGCTTTCTACCTTTCCAGTCTACTTTTCCCTGACATTTTCTGCAATTGCTTCTTAAACTGCTTTGATGAGTTGGAAGGCTGCTCCTCTCACTGCTCTAATGATTGCTATTTTGCACTGTTTCAGAGATTTACTCTACTGCTTCAGTGATTATTTTCCCCTTTAGCATCACTATTGTGGCTTTACCTTTTACTCTAGAAGCAGTGATTGCTCAAAACATGTACTGTAGCACACCATTGAACTATAAGATTTGCTTTACCTGGCTTGTCAGGCAGTGAGTGATATTTTGTCAATAAGAGGACCTGAATTTCTGGATGTTCCAGGCTATAACAAGCAGCAGCCTGTGCAGAGCATGGGTATCTGTATTATATGGATTGGACATGCTCATTGTTTTCTTCCAACCTTTATCTCATCCAGCTGAATCTTGCTTATCTGCTCAAGTAAACATAGAAATTAAGAGGGAGAAAAGGGGATGGGAAGAGTCCACGCAGTGTGCCAGGAGATGTCTTTATTTGCAAAAATACCACTGTAGTGTAATTAAATGGTCCCTAGAGTTCCTTATAATTAAATTATAAGATACTTCCTTTTTGTAGTCAAGCTCAGGGTGGGTGGGCAGGGAAAGGTGGGAAAGCTCAGATTTGTTTTATGGTTCTCTAACCGTTCACTAGGGTCTATATATCATGATCCAATCATAAGCAAGGATCACAGAATTACATATCACAAACCTTTATTTTAGAGGGTTATTCACTCTCCATAAATATTTGCTGTGGTTCAAACTTAGAACATCCTATTTAATTATTTTTCTCCAGTAACTGACATGTAAATTCATCCTGAATGTGAGCCATAGAGAAAAAGAAATTGCTTACCTCTTTTCCTGTGTTTTGAAAAGACGTTTAAGATATCTTTCCTCCATAACTAAATTATGCCCTTTTTACTTTTCCATATTCTGAAAGTCCCTCTAATCCTGTTCGTAGAGTAAGCTGAAAGAGCAGTTAGTGACAATGTTCTTCCTCTTTGAGAGAGAAGCAGATTGCATTTGAGGCTGTTCTGGTGTTTAGTAGCCCAAATTAGACTTCTTAGTCCTCCATAAAAGATCATAAAACTCCTTTCGACAACATTTCACTATTGATTTGGTTCTTGTGGTCTTTTCAAAACAAAATCTCTGAATTCAAGAAGTGTTCCCAAGCCTGAAAGACTTGTTAACATATTATAGCTATCTCAGTAAGATTCTTACTGTGCATTCAGTAGAATGAAGGCAGAAGACACAGATTCTCATCAGGATTTCCAATGTTAATTCATAAAGAGAAATACATTCTTAGGGACATAAATCCCATCCTGTGCTGTGTAGCAGAAATGAGGCAGAGGAGAAAGAATAAGGAATGAAAACTGTTTGTACATCTGGGTAAATATTGCATAAGTTTAAAGGCATAAATATATTAGAACAGCAACAACAAATCATCAGCTTTACCCATTTTTCCAAAAATTTGAAACACTATCTCTCACTCATTTCTAAGAATAAGATAACTTTACCATTATATCAAAATTAATAGAATAAAAAAGGTCCACCTCGTGCTTAGATCCAGCTGAGATTTAACCAAAGCCATCAAGAGGAAACACTTGTCTTCCCTAAGGTTGCCTACAAGCAGCACTCCATCCTACGGCATGCTTACTTTCACTTCATCGCTTTCTCAGCCTTTTTTTTCCACAGCTGCAACCCATCTGGTGTAGAATAAGAAACATTGCACTCTTATATCAATCTTAAAGCCTCAATTTGATCTGTGTGTCAGGAGATTTTAAGCTTTTTCATAGATTCACACTCTCTTCTCTTTTTACTCTCTGCTGTCCTCTGGTAGCCTGTTGAGCTGCAGCTGTTCATACTTAAAAAGAAAAAAACCCAAACCAAACCAAACAAATAAAACAAAACAAAACAAAAAGCTGTTGGCAAACTAGAAAGGATTAAAAGAAATACAATATAATAATTAATTTAGGAATATGTCTCTCAGTGAAAGACTAGAGAAGCTCGATTAATTCCAATTCACTACAAGCAGAAGTCTAAGTAATGAGCTCTAAGTAATCAGTGAGAAATATATATACTTTTTAAAATATAACTGCCAAAGGCATAACAAGAAGTGGAAACCGGAATGTAAAACTGCTATAGAGATAGTATTTCTGTAGTGGAGGTAATTAAACAGTAGATTATTTTACACTGTCAGCTGATATCTTTATATCAAGCCTTGATGCCTCTTCTAAAAGCCGCTCTTTGGTCCTACAGGAAATTACAAATTCGAAACAGAAACCGCTTGAGAAAATTCTACAGTTCATCACTGTAGCATCTTATGGCCTTGAAATCTATTACTTCACTTGCCATCCACTTCCCTTAACTATATTATGTTGCTCTGCTTGGGACAGCTGAACAATACCTTTTATGCAAAGATACTATTAACAATGTATTAGTTGACACAACCATAGGCAAAAGGAAAGGAATTAGCAAATCTTTAATAAATACCTCATAGAGCATAAGCAGGATGCCCTCAGGTGTTGCTATAATCCATGTGCAATGAGTGTGACTGCATGGTGGAGTTTAGGAGAAAAGACGGAGGATATAGGTAGAGGTGCCCGAGATGTGGATTTAGACCATCTCATACTCTCCACGGTTAACATCCAGAGGCATGTGGCCTTCAGCAGTTTCTCCAGTACATCTATCCCTCAAATAGAAACCAAATTTCATTACAAACTTTAGATTTCCTAAATAACATTTCCTTTGACTACTGACAATGAGAGCCTATTTTCACATAAATTTTTTAAAAATAGATAAACCCGTTAATGTTCTTGCATGAACAGTACTTATGTATACTTCTCTGATGTATTTTCTTGCCCTCTCTCCCTTGTACCACATTCTTCCTTAGATTGCCTTAAGTATTCAAA
Source organism: Pampusana beccarii (assembly GCA_013399365.1). Lineage (NCBI taxonomy): Eukaryota > Metazoa > Chordata > Aves > Columbiformes > Columbidae > Pampusana > Pampusana beccarii. Next base: position 262,364 of record VWYH01001160.1, on the reverse strand, counting down.
ACAGCCCAAGAAAAACAAAAAATAAGAATACTAAAAGAAAGAAGACAAAGACCAGACGCTAAGCATGGCCTTGATTTGCAGTTTAATGCACCTATGATGCGGATAATTGTCTATTTCATCTTGTGTCTGTTGCTTTTATGTTATATTTAAACTAATTGCATATGGAAACACTGGTACTCCAAGACATAACTGTGATTTTCCTAGAGCAAAACCTAATAGAAACTCAAGGTTTATTAGTATAGACATGGGGACAATATTTTTTGCAGCTTTTCCTAATTTTTACTCCAAATATTGCCCACAGAAAAGAAACATAATTCAATTTTGATTAGACAAGAAAGGCTTTAGGACAGCTATTTGAATGCCAAGTTTCAAAAACGTGTTCCACTCATTCACCCAATATATTTAAACATGCAGCAGAACACATTCATTCAAATTTATGTCTGCTTAAACAAATGAATGTTAGCTTTATTTTGCACCTTACATTGCAATTTTTTTTTCTTTTGATTCCTTAAGAACATATTTTGTCGAAACTTTAAATCAGTACCTACCACATTCATTGATATAGTTACATCAGGATAGAAAAATTAAAACAACAACAACAACAAATCACAAACAAAGAAAACTAGAATTTGTGAGGGAAATTCATGGTCAAATTCCAAAGTGACAAGTTTGCATAAACCCATCTTTCCCTCTCTCAACTTGATTTTTATTTAATAAAATTGTCTATAAAATACCATTTTACCTATTCTTACTCTTCAAATGAATGACAACATTAAAAGACATAGAAGTAGATTTCAAAATATTGGGAGATAGGCTTTTCTAACAGACATGAAATACAGGTTAGCACATCCATCAGGAGGTATATTTAACACATAGGTTTTTGTCTGTGCTCTTTGGAAATTAGACAGAGGGTGGTGTGAACTTTAACAGGGTAGTCATGAACTCTGAGTGTAAAAAAAAACCAATCAAAAATTGTTCCTGTCTTTGAGTCAATTGTTAATTCTAGAATTGACATAATTCAAAATTAAATACCTGGAGAGTGTCTGTTTACTGCTTCTACTTTCAGTATGTGATGATTCACTCAACTGTCATGCTTCAAATGGAATTCGTAAAAGTAGGGAATGTTAGAATCCATATAATATTTTTTTCTTCTCTATAAACAGGACATTGTAGAAGTACTCCAGGAAAGACTGCTTGTGTCAGGAATTTATTCTATGTGCCGAAGTCTCACAGCACTCAAACTTCATTTAAGCCTTAAGACTACAAGCACAGAGGAGCCCTGTGACCTGCTTTGTGCAAGGAAGTCAAATTCTCTAAGCATGTGTCGGCACATGTATGGCTTTGTAAAGATTTAATTCCTCTTTTTTGTCTAATCAATCTCAATTTTAGCAGAAAAATTAACTCACTGTTTTTTCTAGAATTGTTTTCAGGCTTTTAAGCAGGTAATGACACAGCACAGGCACGTCCTCAACTGTGATACAAAAAGAACAAAGTCAGTTTTTGGTTTACTCTGGACTAGGCAAGAATTCCTAGCGCTAACATATTAGCAAAGAATGAAATTATTAGATAGTGTTATGTGCAACAGTAATTTGAAGGGGATTAAACATACAGTATGTTGCTACCATGTAAGTGAGTGAAGATCATTGTTATGCATCTTTTCTGTCAGCATATATGTATTTATGCTACTCCCAGTGAAGCTCTTGCTGAAAAAATGAGAAAGTGTTACACTGGAGATGATATTTTCTATCTTATGATTCACTAGGATATTTTAGTATTTTCAGCTATGCTAATTCTTAATAGCAAAAACATTTGTTATTTCTCTCTTGCCACTCTGCCTCAAATTTGATATTTCAGAAAATTCTGTGGTTGTGCATCAAAAGGAAGTCTTCAAAGGGTACAGAACAAACAAGGCAAAATGTTCCTAAAATATCACTATTTGTTTAAGCTTTAAAAAGCCTCATTTTCCAAAAAGTACCTCAACTGTTGAATATACTCATCTAGCCTTAACAAACTGCTCTTAACACATTAAGTGTGATAAATTGTAAGACAGACTGTTATGAATACCACATGTAGTTTCTATTAATATCTACAATTCACATCATCTTTTTAATACCATGACTTATCAAAACCAAAGGAAAACCTCTACACATGAATAATTTTGTAACAAGTCACCAGAAATATATTAATATATAACACCACCTGCCACTGAAACTGCTTTACATTAAATGTAAATTATTTATTGCCTTTACTGTATTTAAGTTCTAACATTTCAGAAATATATAGCTATAGATTGTATAGTCATCTTGTACTGTCACTTTCTATAAAAGAAATAGTAACTACACTGACGGGCAGTTCTTCGATTAATACTATACATAGTGCAATTATGCTGAAATATGTGCCATCCAAAATAAGATTTTTTTTTTTAAGCAGTGGCCTTTTAATTACATTTATTGGAGTAGTAGTTGTTCATATACAATACTATAAAAATCAGTTTGACTTTTTATTCTAACTGGATAATTTATACATCAAGTACTGTGGAATAAAAGGGAAGAAAAAAATTTAATCAGAAATTTTGTGAGGCTGGTAGAAACATAACACCATGATTTGTTTACTCAGCTGTGCCTTCCACCTCATTGTCCCCAACAGTCATCATCTCATCATCTCATCTCATCTCATCTCATCTCATCTCATCTCATCTCATCTCATCGCAACTCAACTCATCTCATCTCGTCTTGTCTCATCTCATCTCACTTTCTATGGCCCTACTTGTCCCGGTTTTGTTAAAAACAAGACCAGTTTCTCTTTTAGTGAATTTTCGTTTCAGCTATGTTATTCTAAGTAACTGCACTTTTCTAAATTCAGCTGCATGCTTTTTTGGACGCTGCACTCCAAAACTGGTAAGGGTGACCAATGGAATGCAGAAGAAGCTCGTGTTTAGATTTATTGCTATAGCAGCCAACAATTCTGACAACAAGACATATTTGCAAGGAGAGGCAGACAGAACAGGTGACTAAAACTGACCAACTGAGTATTCCATCCCATACATGTCACACACCCTATAGAAGACGGAGATCATGAGGGTCTTGCTCTCTACCACCATGGCCACCATCTGAAAAGGACCCTGCCTGCTGTCCGTGCGATACAAGGTCTGGCTCCAGACCCTGCGTCCCTGAATCCAGTTCTGATTCACTGCGAAGTCCCACCCAGGACTTCTGGGTGCCTGCCCTTCAGCCACTGGAGCCACACCAGTTCCATTCACTGAGGCAGGGTGAAAACACTGCGCTACCCTGGGATATTCAAGATTGGTTTTGTGTATTTGGTATATTTTCTCTATTTATTAGTAGCATTAGTAAAGCCTTTAAAACTTTTTTTTCCAACTTGCAAGACTCTCTTCCTTATCTTTCTATCACCTTTTCTTCTGCGGAGAGGGTGGGGGGATTAACAGAGGGCATCTGCCATGGTTTATTGTTGCCTTGCAATAAACTTTGACAGATTTATTGTTAGCCCGTACAGGGAAAAGACAAGAGAAACCGTGACAAAAGAGAACAAAATACTGCATTACTGTTCTTAGATGTCCATATGTATTCAGTGGATACATACTGCTACTATTGGAAATTTGTTGCTTTAATTTGAAGTACAAGGTCTGTATTAAAAATTGAATAGTGCTTGAAAGTAGTGATCCTTGAGCAAAACATACAATATATGTGGATTCAAATGGCAACATTGGATTCAAATAGCAAGGTCTGGATTGAAATTTCAACTCTTTCATTGCCCATGAATTTCTGTAACCATGATTTTACAAGGAAAACGTATGAATTTCAGGTCACAGTTTGTAGCTTAACCAACACTGCTTCCCACCCTGCCCATTCACTTAAGATTCTAGAAACTGAGATCTATCAATGTATGCATGCTTAGATGTGTACAGAGGTGCACTCATATGAGAGTAAATTTAGTTTTAAAACAGAAAAAAATAAGACCTTTCAAGCCTTGGGACTGCATCATTTTTGTCTCTCCAGAATTTGTGATCTTGGTGGTAGGAGTTCTGTGAAAACCCTGTAAAGGATAGATGACAGATTTATTTCTTGATTTGCCCTTAGAACTTTTAAATTTCAAGATTATGTGCTCAAGACCCAATACACCACATGTTTCAGCTGCTAAAAACCTATACGTGTTCCTTAATGTCTGGGATTTTTTTAATCTTAAAATAACAACGGGCGTAGGGTCTTCTGACTTCTAGCTTGTATATGTCCATGGAAATAATCATCTATACTGCAGTGAGGGAGAGTAGAAAGTAAAGAGTTAGAAATCCATTTGTTTAGCTGACTTACTTCCAGATTGCCTGAGAAACAGTGAAAGGACTTCTTTGTATTTATGATCCCATTTCCTGTTATTGTGCACATGCATCTAGATGGTTCCATGATGATTACAGAAAAGGACCTTGAACAGTTTGTACTGATTATATTATGTGACAGATGCAATCTATTATAACATGAGTCCTTCAACAGTTGCTCTAGGTCTTGTTTTATTGATCAATATATGAATAAGCTTGATTAATATAGAGAAGGCATGTCTTTTTAAGGCTAACTCTCAAAGTATTACATTGTTATCCCTAAGAAGATATACAAGGCCTTGCAGTTGGGCGCTACAAAACTAATTTACAATAAAAACATATTATTTTGCTATGTTTCATCTCATTTGTGTTATTTTAGCTCCCAGTTCTATAACAGCAACAGAAGAAAAATTGTTGGTTTTGCTTATGCGCCTTTAAGTCCATGGTTCTTTTCCATTTTAAATCAAAATCGAATAAAATGTGTCAGCAATAACCAAACAGTTCCCTTAAAACAGATATTTAATTGATTCTGCTTTGACCTTGGACCAAAAAAGAATTCCAGAAATCATATGACTTTAAAGCCATAAAACTAGAAGGAAGATAGAAAAGCATCCTTCTACAGACCTCTTTGGACTTTTCTGAGAAAGGAGCCCTGAGTACATTCATTAGGAAAAAAAAAAAAAAGGGTCATCATGAGGAACAAAAACACCAGATGAGGTAATCTCATGCAAATTAGTTCTCTGGGGATTTGAAATCTTATTTATAAAGCTAGTCTTTTTGAGTGAGCACAGGAGAGGAAGAGTATCCTGTTTTCTCTGGATGATCTTTTGAGGTCCCTTCCAATCTCTAACATTCTGTGATTCTGTGATTCTGTGATTCTGTGATTTCAGGATGTTTTTTCAGCACATTAAAGTTACTATCTTGGTTTCCTTTGACAGGTGAAAAGTGGTTTACTACATCTGCCAAAAGTCCCTAGTTCTTCTGGGATTTACAAAAACAATATTATGTAATACATTTCATTAAATTAATATTCGAGTAAATTCCGCTTTGAAAATAGCTTGTCTCCAAATATTTTTGCCAGATTATGGCAATTTCCTATTTAAAAGCTGTGTGAAAAATTATTTCCCAGTGCAACTATGCTATAAAATAGTTTTAAAGAGGGTGGAACTGCTGAAAGCTTCTCAGGCTTTGAAAGGTCATGGAGAACAGGAGAGGTATCTGAGGACTGCAAGAAATCTGGTGTCACTCCAGTCTTCAAAAAGTGTGAGAAGGATGACCCAGGAAACTACAGGCCAGTCAGCCTCACCTCCATCCCTGGAAAGGTGATGGAACAGCTCATTCTGGATGTCATCTTCAAGCATGTGGAGGAAAAAACCATTATCAGGAGTAGTCAACATGGATTCACCAAGGGGAAATCATGCTTGACCAAACTCACAGCCTTCTGTGATGGCATGACTGGATGGGTAGACAAGGGAAGAGCAGTTGATGTTGTCTACCTTGACTTCAGCAAGGCTTTTGACGCTGCATCCCATAACATCCTCATAGGTAAGTTCAGGAAGTGTTGGTTGGAAAAGTGGACACTGAGGTAGATCAAGAACTGGCTGGATGGCAGACCTCAGAGGGTTGTGATCAATGGTGCAGAGTCTAGTACGAGGCCTGTAGTTAGTCAGTACTGAGTCCAGTCCTGTTCAACCTGTTCATCAATGACCTGGATGAAGAGAACGAGTGCACCCTCAGCAAGTTTGCTGATGATACCAAACTGGGAGGAAGTGTTGATACACCCAAAGGCTGTGCTGCCATTCAGCAAGACCTGGACAGGATGGAGGACTGGGCAGAGGAGAACCTGAGGAAACTCAACGAAGGCAAGTGTAGGGTTCTGTACCTGGGGACGAATAACCCCAGGCACCAGTACAGGTTAGATGTTGACTCACTAGAAAGTAACATTGCCCAGAGGGACCTGGCAGTTCTGGTGGACAACAGGTTGACCATAAGCCAGCAATGTGCCCTTGTGGCCAAGGAAAATGGTATCCTGGGGTGCATCAAGAATAGTGTGACCAGCAGGTCAAGGAAGATTATCCTCCCCATCTACTCTGCATTTGTGAGGCTGCATCTGGAGTACTGCATCCAGTTCTGGGCTTCCCATCTTAAAAAGGACAAGGAACTACTGGAGGGAGTCCAGCAGAGGGCTACAAAGATGGTGAGGGGTCTGGAGCATCCTGTGAGGAAAGACTGAGAGAGCTGGGTCTGTTCAGCCTGAAGAAGAGAAGGCTGAGAGGCGACCGCATCAATGTTTACAAATAGCTAAAGAGTGGATGTCAAGAGGATAGGACCAGACTCTTTTCAGTGGTGTCCAATGGTAGGATGAGGGACAATGGACACAGACTGAAACACAAAAGGTTCCATCTGATTATGAAGAGCAACTTTTTTACTTTGAGGGTAACAGAGCACTGGAACAGGCTGCCCAGAGAACTTATGGAGTCTTCTTCTGTGGAGATACTCAAAACCCACCTGCATACATTCCTGTGCAATCTGCTCTGGGTGAACCTGCTATAGCAAGTGGGTTGGACCAGATGATCTCCAGAGGTCCCTTCCAAACCCAACCATTCTGTGATTTTCTGATTTGCATGTGACATTGAGCATGGCATATGTATTATATTCTCCACAAAATACAGATGTGTTCAGGATGATTTCTGGATTGCTATTACTAGACAACAAAAGGGAAATTTCATTGCTCTATATCCAATTTTATATCAGAACAATGAGAAAATGTTTTCAGTGGAATGAAGTTTGAAAAGCTTTCTCAGCCAAATTTATTTATACAGAGAATGTGACTTCTTTTTTAAAGCATGTGGCCATATCTGATAAATTGCATGGACTAAGCACAGTTGTTAGTTCAGTCCTGCGCACTCAAAGGCACCTTCCTTTGATACCACTTTTGGTTTTGATGAAAAGATAAGCATATCTGAAAAAGTTAATTTAAAAAAAAAAAAAGTTTTGTTTCTAATCTCTTCAAATCTGTGAAGTTTTCTTATTTGATCAGGAGAAAACAAATGATCACTGTTGATCAACCGCTGCTATTGAAATGGATTTTGAGAATGTCACCTGAGAAGTTAAATTCCTGGAACCTGTTTGCTCTCCAACACAGAAGTTGTGTATGTATCATTTATCAGCTGCTGCTATCTATCCGGGCAGCTTGTTGTGTATGACAAAACAGGGAGATTAGCTTCAGAAGGGTCAAATTCCCTGACCATTTTTTTCCCAGATGAGGGTGGTTTGAAGAAATGTAAGAGCTATCTAAGCAAGAGGAAAGGTGACCCAGTGTCTACGCAGACCTGCTGTGCTGAAACAACTGCATATTACCTATCCCATATGGAAAGCAAATCCTGTTCTAAAGATAAAGCAATAAAACTGAGCTAGTTCGAATTACAGAATGCAATTCTTTACAAACAAAATATGTAGGTGTGATAACTTTCATCTCAGCTTATACTTGGTGTATCTTATTCTTTCTGCCAGGAGCTCATGGCCAACTTCCTAATTTACCATCAAGTGCTTTGATTTGAAGAGCCAGGTAGATGAAGCTGGCTGGGACTGACATGAAGTTGTCACTCAAGACTGCTATGTCTGAGAAGCTATCGGTTCATAAGGAACAGCAGGACAGCAAAGATGATGTATGCATGTGATTATGAATGAACTTTTGTTAAATGCAAATGCCAACGGTTGTGATTTTATATATGAGAGGAAAACTGAACTTTTAAAATGCTGATGCAATCAAAATGCTTAGTCTCTTAAGTGTGAGAACCTCTCAAAGACCTTTGGCAACAGACAGAATGGAAAAACAAACAAACAAACAAACAAACCAGATCAAAACAACACCCACAACAACTACAACTAGAAACACAGCAAGTAATTGAGCATTCCAGCATCTTGAAACTGTGAGAGCTTCTTCCTTGTTTAATATTTTATAATTGTTCCAGCAGATAAATAACATTATACCATAAATACATATAACAGAAATCACATAATAAACGAAGTATGAGAGCTTTCTTACCAGCATTTTCCCATCTCACAAGTTTATCAGGCTTCATACTGGCATGTTGGATAAGCCAATTAATTTCAGCAAAATGTTTACAAACCTCCTTCCTGCAATCATCGTCTTAAGACGTCTTAAAAGTAAGCAGGAATGGACATTTCTATCTTACAAATTTTTACTAAGATCCTTCCTTAACAAATAACCAGTGATTTTCAATAACCAGCTGAAGCCTCTCTTTCAGTATTCACACATGGCAGTGGGACATACGGCCCACCAGAGAGCTTTTGTGGTTGTACATGTTACATTGTTTAGGAGGTTCAGGTAACAAACAGGCATACACACACCTGCAGTCAGATTCACCAGATCTCTGAGGAACACCAAGCAGATCCAATGTGCAGCTCTGTCCCTCCACCCCTCTGCCACCAGGTCCATTGTACTTGGAAGTATCTCAACAACTGCTGTGTTTAGAATAGCGTAACGTCCATGAACTGTTCAGTTGAGAAAGTAAGTGGAGCTACATTCTAGGCGTGGAAGGAAGTAAGTGAATTTATTTACCTGTGTATAAGTTTATGATGGGTGAACAAACGCTGCAGTTGTTTTCAGTGAAGCCACTTTTCATCATTATACTGGTTTTATACATGTGTGTTTCTTTCCAATTGAAACAAACAAACAAATAAACCAACAAAAAATCCAAAACTCAACAAAAAAACCCAAAACAAAACATATTCCTGTGATGTATCGCTTTACTGAGGAAGAAAATTAGCATTTGTCATAAACGAAAGGGTAAATGTTTGAATGGAACAATTAATAATAGAAAAAGTAAAAATATTTTTCATATTGGCTACATACAGATACAGAAAAACTAATTTATATCAGCTTAAAGATGAAGCTGCAACTGATGTTTAATGACAACATTGCCTCCACAATTTTATTGATTTTACCATGAAGACTGACAAAAGTAATTTTCATGTGGCTACAGAAAATTTATCTTGGAAGAAGAACCGTATTATCTAGTCGTTTTCACATAATTCACTAGACTATACAACAATCTGCACCGATGAATACATAAAGATCATAGTCCAAGCTTAGAGATAAGACAAGAAAAATATTTTTAATAATAAATAGAAATTATCCTTTTATATATATTTCCTTGTGTATATATATATATATACATATATATAGTTTGTCCCAATGGCTCTTGCCTTAAAAAACAAATAATAAATATTCTTTTATTCACTCCCTAATTCTTCACTGAGAAACCCAAAATAATGTAAGAAATACTAAAACATAGGAGAACACATGAGAATACAGAAAATGCATGTCTTTATTAACTCTGTTAGCTGGTTTTGCATTGCTAGTTTAAAATCTGATCAGTGGAATACCTAAGCAGATCTGATTAAATACCTTTTCAGTGATGGAGGCACAATGCTGAGAGAGTGTTTAGAAATCCTTAGAGACTAGGCAGAAGGCTAGGTTCAGAAGATGCACATTCACCTAGTTGATTTTGAATCAGTTAAAAACAACTCTGAAGCAGACACAGAAGGTAATAAATTTCAAAGAATAAAAAGAGGTGCAGAAGAAAAGCAGTCCTCCTGTGTCATGAAGAGTAGACAAAGCTATCTAGTCCATCCTTCTCTGAACAGGTCACATGGAAGAAGAAATGAGCAACTAGGACCCTTCGACCCAGGGACAAAAGATTCTGCATTTTCAGGCCTGAATAGAAATTCAGTTTGAGATAACAAATAATGTGATTGTGAGTTACCAGGAAAAAAAAAAAAACAAAAACAAAAACAAACAAACAAACAAAACACGAAACCCAAACAAACAAAAAAGTATGTATGTAGGTATGAAGTGTGCACATTTCTGTGAGGAAAATTCTTTAATAGCTTCCTAAACGGGTTTTCTGTATGCCAAATTGACTCTAGATGAGTTAATAGATTGTTTTGAGTTAAAGACATTGTTCTTAATCTATTACCTTTGCTTTGGTTCCAGACTTCGTTGTTTTAAACAGTGAAAAATAAAGCCCCAAAGAAAGTACCATCAATGATGGAAAGTGGTAAACCAGAGTTGCTCTAGGTGCCTGAAGTGTTTCCTTAATATGAGTCAAGGGACTTTCCCTGGGCTGCCTCTTCAGGTAAGACACAACAACCAGAGTTCTTGTATGAGTCCTACAGACCCATATACTTCACCTAATTGGGTCAACACACTGGATTGCCTAAAATACTGAGTTTTTAACTCTCTTGTCAATTGAAGATTCAAGATCTCCCATGATAAGTCTTAGTACAACACAATGCAAAATAGTCTTATCATCACATCATGAAGAGTTAATTTCTATTTGCTTATTTAACTACTTTGAATGTTTTGATTTATTGATTACACTTTTTGTTGTGGTTTTTCGTGCTGTAGATTAATCATATATGTGTTCGTCTACTTGCTTTTTATTAAATTCTTAAAAACACACACATTGGCTTACTTCACCAAACTGCAACGTGAGTTATGAACTCTGAAGGCACAAGTTTACTCAGATATTTGTATTCTTTCACGCTCTGTTTCTAAATCAATACTGAAGTGCAACTATAACTACTAGTCTAAGGAGAAGTCAGGGAGAAGCACTGCTGAATGAATTGTAAAACCATCATCATGTTTTCCTTCCCTAACTAGTAAACACCCATATAAGCTCTGAGCAACCTGAAATGACTTCTCATCCTAGACATGTGAGATTAGATTTGCACTTGGGGAGCTTAAATCTACAGTACTACACTGGATCTTTCCAGGGATTTGACTGCTGAACTTGGTGTAGTCTTGTGAAAAAAACACTAGGTCAGGTTTGCTTTAAGGTTTAGTTATGTCTCAAAAACACTGTGCTTTCAGTAGCAAGGTGGGACAAATAGTGATGGGTCCACACAGTTTCTCATTTGAGAGCACCAGCTGATTTCAGCGCAATAAAAGAGTGAAGAATTTGCAAATTTTCAGAGAGAAAGATTCTGATGTGAAATATGACAGTACCAGTACTCCTCAAGCCTATGCTTTTCTTCCCAAAGATGCAGCTACCCAGCTATTTGTGTTTAAGAAGGAAAATAGCGATGCTGAATCCCATCAGCAGCTGCTGCCTGTGACACGTGCCAGCCCTGGGTGGCAAAAGCCTCTGCCACCTTCATAGAGCCAACCCAGCGTCAGCCCTGGTCTCTTTCCAACACCGCTAGAGACAGGAGTCTTGGATTTTAAATCCTGTCACCGAATGTCGCCTCTGGCACATTTTGACTCTGTGCAATTGGATTACGGAACAAGTCCCAGCTCCAGCCTTTGCTGCCATGCCATTTATTTAAACAGATTGAACCTGAGGTAGGAGGCTAGGAGAGAACCTTTCAAAATCTCATGCCCTTGGAAATTATTTCTTCCTTCCGTTCTTCATCTTACTCATAGGATCAAGAAGACACTCACATATACACACAAAAAAACCTAAACAAACCATGCTTTGTTCTTAAAGGATAGAAGGGAGAAGCAGAAATTCTGGGCACTCCCATAAGTTCTGAGACCAGGGTAAGGCAAAGGGCCTGAATGCTATCAAAGGTATTACAGAATCACTGGCTGTACCTGTAGGTCACCAAAGCTTTGTCTTTTTCCCTTTGCCATCTGTTCCCGGTTCAGGGGAGGGCTGGCTGCTCCTCAGCTGCACCAGGGAGGAGGTCGTGTTGCAAAGTGCTGCCTGTGGCGTCTTCTGCGGAACGGCAGTCACTTCTGCTAAGCTAGGTCCATCAATATCCTAGCTGGTGGTAAGTCTGAGGTAGGTGATGCCAAACATCTTTGGCCACAGAGGAGCTATGAACAAGCTGTATTTTGGCTAGGTTTTAATGTTTCTTTGTCCATTTTGAAAGCTGATGGAAAACTGCTTAAAAACGGAAAAGTCTGTAAAGAAGCACTGATATGAAACCTGCCGCTGTTCGACCCACAGTGGTCTCTGTCTTGATTCTATAAAGCCATTAGGAGGAACCAAAATCTGCCACAACTATTAATGGTAACAACAACCACCACCTTCTTAGATGATCTATAAGAAAAGTCTAGTAAAATAATTAAGATATTTACTGTAGGTTTGCATTTTACCATATCTGGAAGTTGTAGTTGTTGGAGTTGGAGTTGTAAAGCAGAGCCTATCTTCATGATGCCCTTCTGAGCAGAGGAGACAAAACATTCAGGACGTCTTTTATTTCTTCTTTTACGTGTTTATGTGTAAAGTATGGGAAATTCTGCTTAATTTTTAATAGACTCCAACTACCCTCTATTTGAAACAAGTTCAAAATTAATCAACAAGTTTCTAGGTTGGATGCATATTGAAGGGTTGAGAGGTGATGTTTCAGAGATTGGAAAAGCACCTATGGACCTAAGAATTAAGATTAATTATGTCAGGTATTTGTAGATTGAAAGAAATACCCAAGAGATTTTTTTCTTTCCAGGTCTACACATATCTTTAAAAAAACGCACCTGAATTCTATTTGATGTGAAAGTATGTTTGTAGATTTTTCTCATACATCTTCCTGAACTTATGCCTCCTCAAAATAAGCATTTAAACATAACTAAAAACTTTAACTAGGGGTTTCCATTTTTTTTTTCTTCCTTAAAGTAGATCTTTATCAACACATTAATTAAGTGCTTGAGTTGCTTTTCATTTTTTACTTTCCAACATATTTCTGTTAGCTTTCAAGACTGAATTTCACGTGACCCAGCTAAGTGATTAAACCAGGAATTTTTCCAACAAACAAGTACAATACCTTTACACTCTCCACTGCGACATTTCAGGAAGACTGTATCATCTGAATCTTGTGATAACAGTGATGTTAGGTTTATTCTGTACAATTCCTTATTCTCATTATTGCCCAAGCAATGGTAATTAATTGTCCATTTCTATTCATGTACTTCATTTTGCATATTTATTCTTTGTAAAGTTAGGTCTTGAAGGGAAAAACTCTGTATTCTATTAAATCATTTTGCATCCACCTCATGTTCTCATTTTCAAAATTCTCTTTTGGTATTAAATGGTAATTGCATTTTTTAGTACATAGTTCCCTAGATTGGTAAGACAAAAAATGGATGTGCCCATAACTTAAAGCAATGGAATAACTGAAGTATTCAAAATTGCTTTACTTTTAGAGAGAAGTTAAAATCTCAGTCCATTCATTCTTGCACGAGTACAACAAAAATGTTTAAAGGGAATTGTTTGGTCTAATAAATTCTAAAGACTAATGATACATTAGGATCTGAATTTGCAGGCAATCTCTGGTGTTCTCTTTCATAATTACATAAAAAGAAATTAATCTTTCCTCTCATTTTTCCACACTTACTTGTGCATACATTTACACGCCCAGACAGCTCTCTCTGCAGCAATGGAAATCTAAAACAGAGAAGGTAAACACAAAAAGTTACAGGGTCAAGGGTTTCCAGATAAGAACTGCCATCTCTTGAATCAAATCTCCACCTAGCCTAGCACCCTGTCTCTGTTGGTAACAAGGAGCAGAAATAAAGGGAAAATGACACAAAGGGAAAAAAAAAACCAAAGAAAACATACATAGTGTGATCCTTTTCCCTGGCATATATTCAGAGCATCGCGTGACTATGATTTACAGATGCTGGCTGCTGCATTTAATAGCTGTATTGGACTTATCTTCCATGAATTTCTCTAATCTTTTTTTATAAGCATGTACATTCTTTGCCTCTATCAGAATCTGAAGTGCCAAATTCCACAGAATATTCTTTATCTCCATGATTTTAACCATTATTAAATTAAAACTTCTGAAATAGTATTTTTCATAACTTCTGCTTGGTAACCACAGTGGACTACATTGTTTTACATGTATTCTTTTATGTCACTACTTTGTCATAAAATTATTCCCCAACACCACTCCTCCATCCCACAAGCTCATTATTTTATTGTATAGATTTCTGGGACAAAGTTAAAAACAGACACAACATTTGGACTTAGAGACAAGTAGATCCAACAATTTCCATTTTCAGCCATGTCAGGGCTTTCAATTACACTTGTCTTTGTTGAACAATTCCTTAGTATATTACTGAGCAAATATGATGGTATCTCCCATCACCCAGAGACATTGGAACATCCTAAACTGTTGCCCTTTGGTTTCTTTCTACCAAGGAGTGGTGTCATGACAGCATCTTGAGAAGAAATGAAAACTCTTAGCATCTAGTGTTATAGTATCTACTGCTTGAACCAAGATTGAAGTAGGATTAGCTAAGGATTAAACCATGAGGCAAAGAGATTTGCTGACCTGATTTGAAACCTTCTGAAGCCTCACATATGTATTTAACAAAGCAATACGAGTCATAACTCAGATTTTCCAAAGAGACAAAAGGGAAAGTATACCCCAAACCATGTATTTAACAAACTGATTCAAGTAGCTTTTACTTTTATGAAGTATAAACAACTACCAAAACTAATGTAGCTCTAGAGACATCATTTTGTCTTGAAACTTTGCAGAAAATATATTTTTAAAAAAACCCTTGCATATTTAGAACCACAGAAATAAGAATATGTATTAAAATATGTTACTTACTTGCTGCTTCTGAGCAGTATCTTCAGAGAGTTTTCAGACCACTGAATTATGAATTGCGTAGGCACCGAAAAGAATCTATTGTATTATTCTTTCAAAAGTCCGTAACAACTCTTACTAAGATACTTCAGCTTATTGGTTTAAGGCTTCTACTGAGAATCTTTAGCTTATGGATCACTGATCTGCAGACTGTAATAGCTTCAGCCTGACAGGTCAAAGTCAATGTATTATGCCTCTTTACAATCACCTCCAGGACAAAAAAGGACCACTATGCCCAGGAACAGAAACATTGATTTTATCTGTCTGTGTCCTTCAAGAATTTAAGCCATACTTCAATCCATTGTTATATTATCTCAATTCATTAAGTGACACTTCACCAGTAAGATATTTTATAAAAGGAAAAGTCAAATATGGCATTACAGTACCATTATATTAATGCAAATACAAGGAACATTATTTGTGTATAGAAGCAAAGACAAACAAATTTGTTGCTTTTAAAGAAATAGATACAAGGCTCCGCTTACTTAAAGTCATACAAAGCTGTCTTGTTTATTTTGGTACTTACTGGTGTAAGTAACTAAATGTGATTTGGCCTTATAAACTGCTTCATTATAAATTACATAATAGTCAAGGAAAGCATTTCCTACTCTCCACTACAAATGTACTTGGTGTTCCCATTTGCTGAATGAGACAGTAACAAAACCCTACATCTAGGATCTCTGCAAATTTTTACTCATGTGGACAATTTGTAGTGCTATACCTGTACAGTTACCTAATGCAGCTAGCAGCTATAAGACCTTTACATAGCTTTCTCCACCCTCTGTCTTGGGATGTCACAAATTACAGGGTGCAAAACACGATTTTTAAAAGAACCTCTAATCCTTTCTGCCAGCCAAATCTGGCTAGGAGAGACTCATCTTTGCAGAATATTGCCTTGCTCCTCAGTCCTATAAATGTCAGGACAGCTTTCAGCCCCTTGTTAAACATTTTACAAATGAACTGGCCTAGAAAACACGCATGCATACCCATTATATATTTGCCCTCCAAGCACGAATATGTATATAGCTGTGTCTTCTGTGGATTCCAGTGCTTTGTATTCAAGAAATGATGGTTGTATTTCTTTCTAATTTCCCTACCTGCACGAGACTGTTTCTCAATGATAGTATGTATTTAAAGAAAAAAAAATTAAGCAACATCACAACATCATAAATCATTCAGCAAACACCCCAACTCTATTCATAGTCATACATATGTTGCCAGTAATACAGACAAATATAGAGTCATAGAAATATACACACAGACTTTGAGAAAATATGCCTCTAGACAGAAACATATTGTGCATATGCAAATAACTGTCTGGCACTGAAGCTTTGCCCTTTAGCATTCACTTAACTGTATATCTTTCCTACCCCTGTTCCCCCCCTTTTCTTCCATCTGTTTATTTCTTTCAAACCTTCACTTAAGAATACAGTACAACCTCTCAAAAATCAAGAAATATGGTCCTGCAAATATAACTGCCAGGTATAGCATATAATATTGCTTTTGGGAGGTAAAAAAAAGATATAGAGGAGGCTACATTCAAATTTTCCTACAAAGGTTACAGAAAATGGGTTTTATCCGTTTCATCCAAACGATGTTCATTCCTGGCTACATTTTAGGTCTGGTTGCTATACTTTAAAGAAATTGTATAATCTAGGCCTTGCCATCAGCTTTCTTAATTTATTTCTCTGAAATGACAGGCCTGGCAAAGGCAGCCTGGCCTCTCAGATGTCTGGATTACGCTGTAGCTATGGAAACAGGTGTTAAAGTGTTATGAATTTCAATTTACACTGATATCCTGCACATCATGTTCTGTACTGATGACAGGTTATTTTACATGCTGACCAATACAACAGTATCAATCTTACTGATTTATAGGAGGCCATCAGGTAAGAGAGTCTCCGTGATGAACTTGGGGAGCTTTCCCCAGGTTTTACACTTGGTGTGTTCCTGCGCACGTACAGGCTAACGCACGCAGATACAGAAGCAGGACATGCTGCCACACTCTTTCCCAAGCCTTCTGGCAAAGCGGTACAGGTATCTGAAGTTGATTTGCACAACCTTTCTAGCTTAATGAGTATTTACAATTTTTTTTTTTCCTTGCACAAGGGAAACCAGCTACTAGTTCTCCCTCACATGGAACACGAACTCAGGGCTGAAGCCCTGCAGTCCTTTCTGTGGATTTGCATGAGGCGGTATCAAAAAAACAAAACAAAACAAAACAAAACAAAACAAAACAAAACAAAACAGAACAAAACAAAACAAAACCTGCAATGGAGCAGGAAACCATAACCAAATAAATGCCTTTTGCTTTGGTACAAAATTGCCTGTGCTAACAACAATCACCATCCCTACCTCCTTCTGTGACTTCTGTTGCAACAGCAGCATGAGGCACAAGGCAGGAGCCTACTGCCACTTCCCATCATCCTGCAGCAAATTCAACTCAAGAAAAGCAGTGTATTGCACTACTACCCTTTCTCAGCACAAATGGTGAAGTCAATAAATAGTTTCTGTATAATTTTTTACATCCAGACAAATAGCTACAGTACAGAAGTCACAGGTTTTCACAGAAACATTCCTGGTCTCCCCCAGGCTTGATGTGTTCGTCTTCTATTTTGATACACCCCGTGTTGCCATTTACCTTCTTCCTGACAGTCATGTTGTTCTGGCAAGAGATTTATGCTGCTCCTCTGTGTGGACGTTTCCCAAGCAGCTCAACACCTGCTTCTTCCTTGGTGCCACACAGTCAGTTAAATCCCTGCTGAACTTGCCTTCACCATCAACATTCCCTTTTTTCATTTCTTGGTATTTATTATCTTTTTGGTATCTACTATTCATAATAACACAAACAGTGACAAAGTCAGATTTGGTGTCAGACTGTATCTTTCCTCCTTGAGGTTTTGTAAACTGAAAAGTTTTTTCTCCTTGTAAAAGCCAGAAAAACTCTTTAAAACTATGGTTGAAAATGCACACTGTATTTTGCATATAAAGTGTCAAAGTTTATTCTTAGATTATTTTCTAAAATATGATGAAGCAATAAATACCCCAAGGAGTTTAAGAAATGTGAAGATTTTGCTATGCAATTATAAAATTCCTATATAACAATATAAGTGAGAAAACATAAGCTAAGTTGATCCAAAAATTAAAGCACATCGGAAATAAGGCAGCAAAACTACATTACCAATGATGATACCAGCTGCATTCTAAAATCACCTATCCGAAAACCCAAACAGATTTCGTAGCCTGTAGAACTGTGAATGACCATAGCACTTCATATCAGTTCCAAGGCTTATTGCTTTTGAGCGGCACACGCCTGGAGCAGCTCAGTTGTCTCTTTTACATAAACACAAATGGAATAACATAGACACAGTTTTTTGTAAGGTGGATACCTCTTCATAGAGAATTGATATAAGACCAAATACTTTTGTATAGGGCATAGTTTGACTATTATATGAAAACATTTCCAGGTATTAGTGGTCTTGAACTGATTTCAGGATAGAGGAAAACGTGTATACACACCATACCATTCAGTTCTCTGAACGAAATATTTTTACAAATTAAAACCAGAAAGGATTGTTTCCAAGATTTGAAAATATGTGTGCTGGGAAGTCAGAGTTAGGGTGAGGATAGTCATCGTATTTCCCACTCTAATTTTGAGAAGGATAATACATCAGCTACAAGCAGAATGAGAGAAAAGGGCTTTGGTCTCCCTTGGAAATTAAATACATAATTATTGAATTCCAGTACTGTTTATATTCACATTTGCATTACCAGATGAAAGATGTTTGACGGCCTTTTTTTTTGTCTCGTTTTTAAACCCACTCTGTTTTTACACTGACACATCCACTTTAGTATAGCAAAAATTGTATGCAAGTCTTCCTTTCTGCACTAAGTAAAAATGAGATAGTGAAGCACAAGTTTTCAGTAGTCACAGCCCTGTCTGGTGACATCTGTGAACTCTCTAAGCTAATGATATTGTTTTTTCTCAGTTATTAAGACTTTAAAAAGGGTTACCCACATGACACAGCAGGGTCTGCTTTGACTGATCACAGCAGGAACAAGCGTTTAAAGGCCAGTTCAGTTTTCAGATTCTTTTCCTCATCCAAGGTCTTGAGAGCTGATGTTTCAAAAGATTTCTGTGTGCAGACGAAAGATCTTAGATCTGCTGCCTCTATGGCAACTGAAGTTTTAAAAAGCATTCATTTCTTCTAGTCGTAATCCATCTGAATGACACTTTTTGCATTATTATATCAAATCAAGCCTTTCCTTAAAGAAAACCTGATTCTGTTATGTCCAGTCGAAATAACTATAACACATGACACATGGTTTGCTCCAATAATTTCCCATTAATCAGCCTGCATTGGTTTTAGGCACAGGTCCCAGAGGCTAATGAATGGATCATTAAATCTACTGTACAATGAATCCTCCAGAGTATGCCCATTCTTTTCCACATCACTTGTTTAAGAAAGCATTTTGCTTAATGGCAAAGGCAGAAAGATAAGCTTGGGAGCAGATGATGCAAACCTATAATCTGTTTGGGTTTTGTTTTTTTTTTTTTTTTTAAATCCTAATATAAAGTATTTGACAATAAGATAAAGAAAAAGAAAAAAAAAGTAGAGAATAATTATTTTGAAAGCTGTATCATAAACAGGTTTAACTTTTTTTATTTTTTTTTTTTAAGGCAGTTATTTGATATCCCTCAAACACTCATACCCATTCCCTGTAGGAAACTAGAGATGCCCGACTGGGTTGTGAAAGATCTAACACACACACGAAGTGTTAAGTATCACTGGCTCCTGCACAGTAAATGTCATCATTCCCACCTCCCAGTTGGCATCTTTAAATAGCTTGCTTTATTTATGGTGTACATAGTGTTAATGTCCTTCAGTTGCTCCATTTTCAAGGATGGAAAAGCAGTTGCTAAGCATTTCTAAATGACAGCCCCAGGGTTCATTAAAAATATGGCAAACATTTGCTAAGCTCATTAAGTGCAATTTTTGTGTGTGTGTGTATCAGATTCCTCCTCTGCACGTTATGCGTGACCAAACATCTATTAACCCTAATCCCATTGATGAGTCTGATACATTCAAACCAGCAATTAGACAAAACAAAAGAGATATTTATTGAGAGACTCATAAATGGGCTTTCATATTGGTCTAAGCTCTTGCAAAATGACAGTTTAATTCCCTTCTGTTAATCCCCACCTACTAGAGTACTCCCTTTGTTTGATTATAGGTTGTCAGATTTAGGGATTCTGATTGAATCAAAATTTGAAGTAAACTAGAAATACACAATAATTACACTTTATAGGCACTGCTGCCTACTGTATAAGCAGAGTAAATGCAACATAAGTTTAAAAAAACCACAGGAAAAAGTTTTCAAGAATCAATTACTTACCAAAACAAAGGTATACAGTGCATCCATTTAAATACAGAAAAGATAAAGAAAAAAAACCCCGATTTTTATTTAGTATACCATCTTTTGATATCATCACCCACTAAACACAATTTTTCTGGAACCAAGAGCATTTCTCCACAGTCACAGAGGAGGCATCTCACCTTTCTTAAACAGAATGACCTTTCTACCCCACAGGCATGCCCTTCTCATGTGTTTTTTCAAGCACTGTGAAGTACAGATGCTATTATGGAATCTGCAAGACATTTGCAGTATAAACTGTCAGGCACAGAGTCTACATGAAAAAATCAGAAGTGTTTTTTAAGAAAACGTCTGCCTGTTTATTACGTAGTGCTTACAACACTATTGTAAAACTTTTCAGTAACATTTAAGGGTATGGGAGTTGGTGCTGACCTATAGAGTATGAACTGGCCTGCTGTAAATTAGTAAGGAGGGAACATCATTTATGCTGTCACAAACTAACATTATGAAATTTTCACAGCACAATGACAGTGCAAGTGAAAACTCCTGAGCTTTAAATAATATAAAACAAACAAACAAAAGGCAAGAAAACTCATTCAGTAGCTTTTTCTCAAACTTTTTTGTCAAGGAAAAGCTTGCTTTCTACTGAAGGGATTTTTCTTGAAGACAAAAATGTTACGGCTGAATTTTATGCCTACAAAAAAAAAGATCATTAACAAAGTTAAGTCATTCTCAAATAATCTCTGCTTTTCCAGGAATCCCACTTCTTACTAATCAAAAGCTCCTAAAAAGTGATCAAATACACAACCTTCAGAGGAAAATACACTCAAGAAAGATTTTTAACGAATTATTCTAAGTTCTATGAAACCAGGAGGAAAGCATATCCTCATCTCAGAAGAACTGCAATGATTATCTACACAGAAAATATTTGTGTACATATATAAATAAATACAGAGATGGCATCAATCAAGTGTTTTCAATTGTATTTTAAAATAACCTTTTTGCCCCCAAAGTGTCAATGAAATGGAAATTAATTTGCTTTCCTCTAGAAGATGCTGCTTCTACAAGATATAATGTTATAAAGTTGTACTTTCAATCAACTAGTGTGTACTACTGACCTAAATCTTCTATTTAGTTATTCAAAAGATGTATAAGAGAAAAACATTGCCTGACATTTCTGCTACCCACTTTATATTGTCAAACCCATAGACTTATCCTGTCTCTGATGCTGATAGTTCTGTGATTCCATCACTTGTACAGGAACACATTCCATGTAAGTTGCCAGCTTCTCTTTCAATTTATGCAAACATTATATCACCATTTCATCACCAGATTTTAAATAAATATGATAAAACTTTACTGCTTAGTAAAGGCAGCAGAAAGGTCCACAGTGCAAAGGGACTCCTGGTGCTGAAGTGTATGTTTTGACATATTTCAGGTTTAAAAAAATTCTAGTTTTGGATTGTCCCACTTCTTAACTCAAAAGGAAGGAAAACGAGTCAGCATGGATTTCTTGATAACCTAAAATCAATAAGATACACTGAGTATTAATGCCTTAACATTTACTGCATTAAGTAGTAGTTATTGTGGCAGAAAATAATATGTGCATTTATAGAGTCTTATGATGAAACAGTGATAAGTAAACAGCTCATTAAGACCGAAAGCAACAAACCTTTAAGTCCCAGATTCTTTAAAACCTGAAATATATGTTTTTTACATTAATTAAGCATTTCTATTAATAATTTGCTCACTGTTCCTTGCCTAATGGTTTAAAAATTGTCTGGATGTGCTTTGACTGAATGGATACTAAGCTATACACAAATGCAAACATGTTGTAGTTTTCAGAGCTGGAGAGCAAACCTCAAGACATTTGGGTCTGAAGATGACAAAGCTGATGCTGTTTTCTGTTCTTACAAGGGCATGTGCGACTGCTCCAAATCCAGTGCTCAGAAAAGTTCATCTATTGACAGAATTTCGGAGAGGAGAGGAGAGGAGAGGAGAGGAGAGGAGAGGAGAGGAGGAAAAAATCTCTTGAAAAATTCTGATTTAGACACTGAATCTAAAGATAAGCAGTATTTCAAGAGCTGAGCTGCAGATGGAAGTCCACGTTTTAAAATATGATAAAACATTAAAAAAATAATAATACAGCACTGAGATAGGTGTCATCCAAGAAACGTTAAGCTTTAAACCCAAACTTTGGAAATAACATCTTACTGAAACCATAAGTGTAGAAATATGTTAGAAATGAATGAAAAGTAATAGGATTTACTTACTTGCAACGTTTTACCTCTAGTGGTGTGGCAGAAACAAAATATCTACATTAAGTACGTGGTGTTCTTTGGCAGCCTATATCCAGTCTTTAAGCCCCTCTTCAGGCCCATTCATTCAGGCAAGGTTTGCAGATTTTCCACTGGATTACTGAAAATGATGCTGACACGAATATCCTTCAGCTCACAGAGATCTAATTTAAATGTATATTCTATTACAACGGAACATCAAGTTTCTAGATCTCGATCATGTTGGCATTTGCTCCAGAGAAAGACAGAACAAAATGGTCCACAAAGGTCCCATTCACGTTAAACTGGCTTCTGCTAAAGTCACAAGTGGCTTGTTAGTCCCTGAGTTAGACAGCAGGTAGCTCACGGTCAACAAGCTCAGGCTGCACCAGCCTGTGTCAGGCCCACAGCATTACATCCTCAGCCAGGTGCTTTAGAAGCCTCAGCTGATTAGTCAACTAAAATGAAATGCAATTAAATGCAATTAAATACATAAAATAAAATAAAATAAAATAAAATAAAATAAAATAAAATAAAATAAAATAAAATAATAAACCGCTAAAATTAGTTGCTGTAGCAGAACAGGTCTCAAATGCAGTTGCTGTTTAGATACAGATGTAACATTTCAGATGTACACATCTCAGGTTAAATTTTTCTCAAAAGCATGCACATGTAGGGTTACACATTAACAACCAGACCCAGTTACTGCTAATGAGATTTGTGCACCCTGCTTTGAAAATGTAGCTGTTTTAGGTTGCTATACACTTAGCATACCAAGCAGCTGCTACAAATGGCCAGGAAGACTAAATGCACAATTAAATATCTGTGTTTTCTGAATCAATAAGAATTGATTGAAAAATAAACACTTGAGCTTAATCTATTACTGTCATATAAAATTGGCCTTCTTCCTAAGTGGCATTATGAAACTTGGCCTGACCTCTTATGTCTATGTGGATAAGTGTCTTTCAAAGAAAGGAAAATCTTCAAACTCTCTATCCTCCAGAGCAGAACAATAACAAAAATTGCATCGTTTGACTGAATTCAGGTCTATATGCTAAGTATATTGCATCCATTTGTGGACTTTGATTAACTGTGAGCCACAACACCATTTCACCACGAACAGTGTTTTCTATTTACAAGCTCATCAGGCCAAAAAAAACCCTACTGTCTGAAATTTGTATAGCCCATGGGCTATTTATAGTATGTTCAAACCTATCCTACATAATCAATTGGCACATGACTATTAGCAAAACAAATCACTATGGTTTTGCCTGAAACAAAATTAAATACACATAACGAGGGAAAAAGAACTTCTAGATTCACTTAAATAGACAGCGGCTTCTTTATAAGATTGAGAAGGAAGTATTCTTTTGCTTATAACTAAATTAAAACATCCAAAGCACATCCAAAACGAGCCTGATATCTTTGAGGGTGCAACAGGAGCAGGAGATCAAACATCTTTTCTTTCCTCAAGAATTCCAAAAAGTGCTCTAATCATACTATATGCCCAAGTAGCTTTCTTTTATCTGTGCATATAGAATAAGAGGGAAAATTATAGTGACTTAAATAGTGCCTGGTTTAGGGGCAATAGGGCACGTCAGCATACAGCAAAACATCCCATGACGGGAACATTTTGAGAACGAATTTATGCTCACAAAACTAAAAATTGAGTCAAAGCAAATGAAGACATACTAGCCTTTGAAATAGCTCTAACACCCATAAACCAGATCAGTAACTAGTAGGAATTCCTGTAGGTGAAAGTTGGAGGATTTTTGCATAGTTATCACATTAAGATACAGGGTACACATAGCCTAGGGAAAGAACACTTTGCAGCCAGTGGCTGATGACACCAAACCCAGACCACACTGCTCATAATGGCTGATAAAAAAAGTATTCTGCCTCCCAAAAGGGGCTTTTTTTCCCTGTTTTCACAGGTCAGCCCCAACAAAAAAGACTGCATCCCAGGCTGGGCAACATTCAACTGCCTATCGTACCTGTGAGCCAGAAGATTCGTTTTGTGACGTATGTTGTATGTAGCTTTCTCACTGGGTCAACAGGATTTCAAAGGCACGGTAATACAATTGCTGAACTGAAGCCATAAAGTTAATTAAAGTAAAAATTATACTGTGGCTGCTGCCTTTTTTTTTTTTTTCTGAATAATGGTGGAAGATTAGGTTCAGGAGGTAAATTACATTTTTTTTATATTTCTACAAAAACATTCCAGCATTCTAAGCCTTTCTTAAGTGCCAGAGACTTAGAATTTCACTGTTTGAGGTTTAGTAGCACAGATTTCTGTCCTCATTTATACTTTACAGGGAAGAAAAAGATCCTACAGAGAGAAATTAATGCTTGATTTATTTTTAAAAACAAAAGAGAATTCTTGCTCTTTCAGTACAGTGTTTCTGTTTAAGTGGAAACCAAAAGACTGTCAGATTCAAACCCTCATCCAATACCAAATCTTAAATTACTGGAAGTTTATGTAACAGTTTGGGTTGTTTGTTTTGCAACTGGACAAGAGATTCCAAAACAGAGTAGTCATCTATTATATTTATTGTATTTATCTTTTCAAAATTGACTGACAGTCCTTAACGGCTTCATTGCTTCTCTAACTTCATGAGCTCTTATCTGCAATGGGAGTTTTAGAAAACATAAGAAATACTTATCGACCTGTATGCAATTTTAATATAACATTTGATTTTGATGAATGGCTGAAATAGAGTAATAAGAACTGTAAGTATGGCAAAGAAGTAGCTGTTTTTCAGGCCTCATAATAGAATTTTCATATATTCAAGTTAATTACGGAGGGAGTCAATGTCCAACATTTCCAGTATAAAAACAAGCTATTTTTAAAATCATCAGAGAGATAACAAGTAGTTAGAGGATGGGGAGGAGGGGTGGAATCAAGTAAACTTAAATATGGAATCAATCAAATTTCTTTTTTTCTTTTTTTTTTATTTTTTCCATTTCCATCCTGGGAAACACAGCACTCAGTAATGCAATTTGTAAAAGTCCATGCATCACGAAGCTGCTGCTCCTAAAGAAAACTGCCCCTCCTTTCTCATTTGCACTTGAATGTTGCAGAGTGGCTTTATATCATACAAGGAGATACTTGTGTAAGTATAAACTCTTATTGCATAAACATCAGGATTGAGCACAATTTCCTCTTAATTATTCCTCCACAACAATTCTTTCAGAGCTGTTGACGAGCTTTCCCTGTGATTGCGAGGAAGTGGGCAGGGACAAGTACAAGCATGCAAGCAATAAGATGTAATGGATGAAATGCCTGCAAATCCTTGCGCCTTTCCATAAGCAAAGCTCCTGAAGTCCTTATTCAGACAAATTCCCATTAAAGCCAATTTGCATTTTGCAAGTTAGAGACATTGCTGTACTACTGTTAAAACAGAGAGGAAGCAGCTTGTGTCTCCACTCTGAGACTACCAGACAGGAACTTTACCCTTAGTATAATCTCTTACTCTAGTCTGTGTGATACTGGAGAGACAATGTGGAAGGAGTTTCTGTGCCAGGTCTCCACATGGTGTCTCAGACTAAACAGAGACTTAAGCTTCAGGAATTTATAGCCACTTTTTTTTCTTTTTGGTAGAAAATCAAGTTGCTTTTGCAATTTTTTAAAGCTCAATTAAATTTGAAGCATGCCAGGATCAGATGTGATTAACTGCTGCACTGAGAGTACAGATGCCATGCAAATGTGAAAGAAGAGAGGACTTATTCATTAAATAACAGAAAATGCACCCTAAATACTAGGCAGAAGTGTGAGGAAACATCTATATTGCCATCCATATGTGTGGAAATGAAAGGGAATATTTATGAATGGTGAGAAAAGGCATGGTCAGACCAGAACTGATCTGATGTAATCACACGAAGCCCAATATCTGTAAGGGACAGTAAGTCTGACTGTAGTTTTTGGCAGGTGAGAGAAAGCTTCAGAACTGTTCCTGGGGTGTGCTGGAGCAAGATCAGGACCTGGGGCTCAGAGAAGCAATTTGGTCGTTCTTAAATAAACAAGATCTCTCATAATCAGCAGCTCTGTATTCCAGGCTTGCGCTAGGTGCACTGTTCTTGCCAGATGCTCTGTTCCCCTTCCAGAACTCTGAGGTTTTGGCCTTTTTTTGGCTTTCCTCTCATACAGAGAGGTCCTCTGCACCGCTTCCAAATCTCTGTGTGACAGAGTCTTCATTGTTAGTAATTCAACTATATTTACCCCTATAAGGGATTATTTTGAAACAGATCTTCTTAACTAAAACATGAGCACAAGAAGAATTTGTGTTGTTTTATTACATAACTAGAAACTAAGATTTGTGTACACACGGGCAAATATGGTGCACACTGGCATTCCTTGAGCAAACAGCACTCCCAGGAATATTAAGATATCTTTGGGGTGATTGGAATACATGGACTTAAGACCAAGAAATACTCAGGGAAGATAAGTTTCAAGAAGTAAGCAACTCATTGGTGAAAAAGAAATATGTGGAAAGAACACATTAAAAAAAAATTATTACCAGCATAATCAAATGCAATATTTTTAATTAAAGCAAGTACAGAGGAAAATATATATACAGTATTAAAATGATTAACATATCAGATAGATGTTAGTATCATAGTTCTCAACGATAGCTGTATACAGAGAAGAAATTCTCTGATGTTGAACTGATAGCAAATGTGCCAGTCTGCACATTCTGTTTCTCTGATAGTCACTATGGGTATGTACAGAAGGAAATTACAATCTTAGAATCATAGAATGTCCTGACATGGAAGGGACCCACAAGGATCATTGAGTCCAACTCCTGTCTCTGCATAGGACAACCCCACAGCTCACACCATGTGTGTGAGGGCATTGTCCAGTCTGTTCTTGAACACAGTCGGGCTTGGGGCTGTGACACCTCCCCAGGGAGCCTGTTCCAGTGCTCTACTAACCCCTGTTTGAAGAATATTTTCCTAATACCTAACCTAAACCTTCCCTGGCACATCTTCATGCCATTCCCTTGGGTTCTGTCATTCGTCACCAGAGAGAAGAGATCGATGCCTACCCTTGTTCCTCCCTTTGTATAATGATGACAACTTTTTGACACGGCTGATACATCCAAATCATTGCTAATACTTTGTGGCATAGGATATTGTGTGATTCTTACAAATCATAGAATGATAGAGTGGTTTGTCTTGGAAGGGACCTTCAAAGGTCATCTAATCCAATCCCCCTGCCATGGGCAGGAACATTTATCAGTACATCGTTTTGCTCAAAGTCTCATCTAGCCCGAACTAGAACACTTCCAGGCACAGGACATCCACAACTTCTCTGGGCAATCGGTTGCATTGTCTCATCACCTGCATACTTAAAAAATCTCTTCCCTATGTCCAATCTAAACCTATCTTCTTTCATTTTAAAACCATTGCCCCTTGTTCTGTCACTACAAGGCCTGATAAGAAGTCTCTCTTCACCTTTCTTATAAGCTTCTTTTGAATATCGAAAGGCTGTAACAAAGTTACCTTTCCTTCTCCAGCCTAAACAATTCAACTCTCAAACTTTCGTCACAGGAGAGGTGTTCCAGACCTCCGATCGTTTTTATGGCCCTTTTCTTGTGCTATTCTAACAGGTCCCTGTCTCTCTTCTACTGGGAACTCCAGATCTGGATGCAATTACTTCAGATGGTGTCTTTTGAGAGCACAGGGGGAGAACTACCTCTCTCAACCTGCTGACCTTGCTTCTTTTGATGCAGCACAGGATATGATGGACTGGCTTTCTGAGCTGCTAACACGTATTGCTGGTTCATGTTCAATTTTAAATCCACCATTATTCCCAAGTTCTTCTCCACAGGGTTGCTCTCAATCCATTCATCTCTCAGCCTATATTGATGCTGGGGGCTGTTCTGTCCCAGGCACAGGACCTTGCACTTGGCCTTGTTGAACCTCATGAGGTTTGCATGCATCCACTCCTCAAGCCTGTTAAGGTACCTCTGGATAGCATCCCATCCCTTAAGTGAATCAACTGCACCACTCAGCTTGACGTCACCTGCAAACTTGCTGAGGATGCATTCAATCCCACTAGCTATGTTGTTGATTAAGATGTTAAATAGTATTGGTCCCAGCATAGACCCTCAAGGGACAACATTGTTTTTTGTAACTCTTTGAACATGGCCATCCAGTCAAGTCCTTGTCCATTTAATAGTCTATTCATCAAACTCACATCTCTCCAATTTACAAGCAGGAATGTTGGGGGAGGTGGTGTCATAGGTCTTACAGAATTACAGGGAGGTGACGTCAGTTGCTCTTTCCTTGTATACTGATGGAGCCACTAAGTCAAAGAAGGCTGAATTTGCCTTTGGTGAAGCCATGTTGGCTGCCTCTCTAATTACCTCCCTGTCTCACATATGTTTTGACATGTTTTCCAGAAGGATCTGCTCCATGATCTTACAAAACACAAAGGTGAGGCTGACCAGCTGGTAGTTCCCAGGGTCCTCCTTATTACTCTTTTTAAAACTGGGTGTGATGTTTCCCTTTTTCCAGTCACTAGGTACTTTGCCTCACTGCCATGACTTTTCAAATATGGTAGGGAGTGGCTAGGCAACTACATCAGCCAATTCCATCAGGACCCTGGGATGTATCTTGTTGGGTCCCATGACTTGCTCATGTTCAGTTTCCTCAGGTGGTTTCAAACCTGTTATTCTCCTGTTATGGGAGACTTAATTCCCCCAGTGTCTATCTTGAGTTTCAAGAGCTTGGGATATGTGGGAAGAGAGATTATCATTGAAAATTGAGCCCAAAAAAAATTGTTGAGTACCTCAGCTTCCTTCATGTCATTTGTCACCAGCTCCCCTGTCTTATTTACCAGTGGGTAGTACATTTTCTTCAATCTTGGTTTTTTGGCCAGCCTGTAAAAACTATTACTATTATTATTGTTGTCTCTCACCAAATGCAACTCCAGCTGTGCCTTAGCTTTCCTAATCTCATACTTACACATCCAAGCAGCGAACCTATATTCTTCACAGGTTATACATCCCTGGTTCCACTGCCTGCATATTTCCATCTTGCACTTTAGATTGACCAGACTGTCCTTACCGACCAATGCCAGTTTCCTGCCCTCCTTGCCCAATTTCTTGCACATGGCAATCAAGAGCTCTCGTGCTCTAAGAAAAATGCCCTTAAAGAGCTGCAGGTCTGTTCATTTCCTGTGTTACTGAAGGCAGTTCCCCAGAGGGTCCTACCTACTAATTTCTTAAAAAACTGAAAGTTTGGTCTCTTAAAATTTACCACCCTGACTACTCTTCACCTGGCTCATTTCTTTCAAAATTGTGAATTTCACCAGTGCGTGATCACTGCAGTCCAGGCTACCACCAATCTTGTTATCCCTTGTTCTTCCATGTTGGTGAGCAACAGGTCCAGTACCATGGTGAGGTCTTCAAATTTTAGATCTTCATTGTTAAAAATGGGGAGAAAGCACTTAAAGATATTATTTCAGGCAGGTTTCAAATGGGCCATGTTTTATAATGGAGAGTTCATAACACAGTGTAGCTAAGGGCAGATTTGAGGTTTTTTCAGTAAAAATCTAAATACAAAATCACCTGAAAAAGGCTGTATTGAATTAACTGTCTGGTCTTTAAATAAATTAATTAATATTTTAATTTCTATTTTCAAGTTAATGGAAATTGGAAATCTAAATTTTTGGATTGTGGGTTTACCTGATGATCTTATAGCAGCTATTATTCACAGAAATTGCAGGCTTTGGGGGCTGACTGGCATCCAATTTGCTGACTTACAGGTCTTTTTCCAAGAGCCTTCCTGCTACAGAGAGGCCTCCTGGAAAGTATGGCCTCAGAGCATGTTCCCTAGATGTTTCACTCCTGTGGAAAGGTGGAAGTGTTAGCACCTTCTAATTAACAACCTTCTGGCAACAGAATCAAGATAAAATGCATCTCCAGGCACTTTGTTTTCAAATGTGTTCCCCACATTTAAATCATTCCTTTAAATCAACTGTAGAAACTGTTAATATGAATCAGATCTCCTTCCTTTTTCTCTTTCTTTCTTGGTACCATTTGGAAGTTCACTTATGGCTCTGTGCAGAGGGCTGGGAGCAGCTGCAGCTGTGGAGCAGAGGTGGCTGGGGGTGTTCTGCATGCCTGGGATGGATGATGGCAAAACACTTCAGGGGAGGATCTGAGAGAGTGTGAAACCCATCATCATTGTTTCTCCATTTGTAAGGTACACAGCAGCTGACATTTGTTAGAGGACAAGCAGAGGGACTTGGTCATGTCTCTAAAGGTCAGGAGCCTCTATGCTAGTCTGAGAGGGCATTACCTTCCAAGGCAACAGGAAAGTGCAATGTGGGACCGTGCACAGTGGTAAAGGAGGTGAGGAGGAGGCAAGAGAGTCATTCTGGGAGCCATTCACATTGCCTCCTTGGCCATGTCACACACAACAGTTTTCTTGAATGTTCCTTTTTGCGTGCATCCTGTTGTAAGTTTTTTAGTAGGAGGAATTAGCTGTAATTGAATTTATCATTTAGGCAAACCGAATTCATATTGAATTTTACTCTGAGCTTAAACAGCTTCAGAAAAAAAAAAAAAAAAAAGAAAAAATTAAGAGACTGTGTTAGATCACCATTATTACATTTTCTAAGCAAAAAATTTTCAATGTCTTAAATTTGAAATCAATTTTCAAAGTCAGATTAGATTTATTTTTAAGAACTGTTGAAATTGTAGAAATACAATGTCTTGTTTTATTTCAGATTAAATGAAACATTCCTATTGGGTGACTAAATTTCTCCTTTGCCTCATTTGTTTGTTTATATTGGATCCAGTCTACATCCCAAATAAATAAATAGGTGAAATTGCATGGATCTTGAATTCACCCTGACCAATCTGGTTAAGAAAATAAGTATTTGTTCACTTTCTTGGAGAGCAGGCATGCTAAATGTCACAAATTTACAGACATGGTTTGTATCTGATTTAAATAAGAAAAATGCACAGCGTTTAATAGTTATACAAGGACTTGCCATAACTGTGATGCTCTAAGTATTAAAATGAGGAAGGGTTTATAGAGTTGGTGGTAGACGTGGTCGAGGAGTGGGCACAACCCTCCTCCCTGCCCACTCCCTCCGCAGCCCAAGAAGTCCCTGGCACCACTGTCCCAGCCCAAACACTACAGCAGCTCATGCCTTTGAGAGCTGTCACCAGGGCTGGGGGCCAGGGCAGCCTGTAGGCAGCTTACATGAGGGTGCCTGGCTGAGCTGACAGGCTGGTCGAGCCTCATCTGAGCATCAGCCTGCAGCCACACCAACACACATTCAGTATGGGAGACCCCAGTACTACTAGCCCCCTACCAAGATTCTCGCATTGCAATTTCAAGTTCAGCGATAAATCTGGTTTTCATTAATGAGAGAATTAACAAGAGAGAGAAACTCATTTCAGACCTATTAAAAACAAAATTAGGTATATTAAACAAGGTATATAAGGTGCTATGGGAAACTTTTTTCACCAGTAACCATGACTGCACCCAGAGTAATCCAATCTAAATTGCTATTGAAAAATTGCATCCCACAGTTTTCCTATTTCTGAAGGTCACCAGCTCCCTCAGCCTAGCCTTAGCTTAATTTCACTTGCATTAGTTTTACAAGACTGTAAGTGAATGGCCTTCAGGAGAGTTACTTCTTTCATAAACTCATTTTAATAAAATCAGGATCTAGTTAAGAAGGTTTAATCACACAGATGTTGTTCTTGTCTCATTGACTCTGACAGAAGTTTGTGGTGTAAAGCAATGCAAGAGAAATCAGAATCAGCACCTCTGCTTGCACTATGGTGCAAAGTGTATCTGATTATGCTGAAAGGGCTTGTATCTTAGGTAGGAAATGCTAAATTGCAAGCAGAATATTATATCTAAATGTGACATGTAATTAATTCCAGTTTCTCATACCTCACCTACATCCATTGCCAGCTCTTTTTTTTTCTTTTTTTCCTAGTTACAATAACGGATAAAGATATGGCAAAAGCCAAAAGGTTGAATTTTAAAGTTGCAGTTCTTATGCAGATATGCTCATTTGTTAAAGCTTAGCATTTAACCACAGGCCATGACTGGAATTTATTAACTCACTAAAAAATGATAGTATTAGGTCCTCAGCCACTGTGTAGTGACTGCTAACTTAATTATCCATGTCTAAAGAGTTAAAATGGTGGTTTTAGCTGATCTGATATTCTTCCAGCTTTCTGCTAGTGTGCAGTGCACTATATATTAACAACACAGGTCATTGAGTACCCAGTGAAAGCTTACTCTGGAAATACCTGAAAGGCACACTGAACACTTCAGAAATCTGTGTCGTAATACTCCATGTGTTAACTGAATATGCGGCACAGTGATACATAGCAAAAGATCAGCCTGGGGTGGGCATCTGAAGTGCTCTATCTTGCTGCTGAAAGCTAGAGTGAAGCATTGCAATTTTATTCCAATTATACTTTTAGTGCCATGATGTCACAGCATAAATTTGTACTTTCGCATGCAGCTCATGCTGGTGTGATGACAGCTCTTAAAATATTGAGTGATTGTGGGCCCGTCAGCATAAAATTATCCTAACATGGTGCCTTTATTAGTGCTTCAATAAATGCCTTTCTTCTTGTGTTCCAAGGTGGCATTTGCAAATGAGCTAATTTCTTGGCAGTAAAATAATTGTGTTGCATTTATTTTGCGAGGTGGGGGTGGAGGAGGGAGAAGAAAAATGCTGTTACATAAAAGGGGTTCTTTTGCCATCAAAACTACATTCACCATAGTTAGGCAAGTTTAAAAAAGAACACATTAACTAAATGACTGTACAATTATTTAAATGAGCTTGGTGCTTTATAGAGCCATAGAGGGGTATAAACACTTTTTCAAGCCATATAACAAAAGATGTGACAGCCCTCTCACAAGAAACATTACCTGAAAGTCAAGTACAAACTATGTTTGCTGACTGATGACAGATATTTTGGGGTTCAGAACATATCTCCTTCAACAAACTAAATCCAAACCTGATGTGAGCTATCCTAATACACAGGGAAAAACAGATGAGAAGACAAGGTGAGGGAAGCAGGTTTTAAATCGTACCCGTTTTCTTTTATTGTTTGTATCATGTAAAAAATAGACAAAACAATGGAGAGAAAACGATGCACAAATAGAACTGTGCGATCATAGTGTTAGCAGGGAAGCCTCGTATTTATAATTTCCTCGCTGCACACATCCAACAATTTATTTGAGAAGATTTGTGACATGGTATGGTTCTTATTTCTTGTTTAGTTACATAGTCCTAAAAAAGAACCTACTTCCCAAAGTTGTGCTCAGTATGCATCACTAAAATTAGTTCAGTCATTAAAAGTACTTAATTTTAAGCATGTCACTTAAAAAAGATCTCACCATATGCATTTTTAAATCGATTATCCCATGAGCTAAGCTACAACTGTTTTCAATGCCATAAGACCTCCTACCTTTCCTTCCTCCACCCCCAACTAAAAATAAAAAGGTTATTAAATTTAGAATTTATTCACAGTCAACAAAATCTTCTACTAAATAAAACTCACAAAGTTTTGAAAATCTTTTACTAGAAAAAGATCATTATCCAGCATTCGAAAATGAAATATTTCATAATGTCTGCTCAGCTGTCCTATCGGTCTGAATTTCAAGGATCTGGCTGTTTTTAAGCCACAGCTACTCAGAACACACCTCCAGTAAATGCACAACAAGCACCTCAAATAGAATACATCTTCAAGAAAGAACTTAATTAAAGAACATTAGAAGAGAAAGTGGAAGTTCAACAAGTGACGAGTTTTGTTTTTCTCTTAATGATGCTTGACATGTGTGTCTTTACTTAAAACATCAGATACTGAATAAGGTTGGATTTAACCAAAACATAGAACAGTATTTGTCCTTTGTGAGAGTCAATTATATCCTAGACCAAATGAAGCACAGGCATAAGAAGCAGAGAAATAGAAATAAACCAATATGATACATTCATTGTGTAATGCAAAAAAGTTGCAGGAGGCGTTTTGTGAAAAAGCACAGAAGTCAGAAATCACATCTTAAACACATTTCTATAGCCACTTGGCATACCTAGCTACCGCTAGGTATCAAAATTATTTGCACCTTGTAAATGTTAGGGTACTGTAAATATAAAAGTAAACCAATCAGGAACTTACATTACTGTTTAATTAGATTGCAAGGCTTTTGCTACTAATTCTGCAATAACATCCTATGTTAATGACATCTTTTATAAAGAAAATAGCTTTAAAATGAGTGTAACTGTTCCATAGATAGCTGAAGTATTCCAGTTGATAACAACAGTGATAGGTTACAACAACTGGCCACGAGTTTCCCAAAACTGTTGATTTGTGACTGATTCAGCTCTACAAGTCTTTTGAGACTTCTAGAGTGTCAGCTACCAGTAGCAGAAATATCAAAAAAGAGTGACCTTTTCTGTTATATGTAATGAGTATAAATACGTAGGTATCTATCAGTCAGTCCAAATAAGTCTGTCAGAGTTGCTATAGCATTTTTAATATTCCTTATGCAAAAGGAGAAAGTTTTACTGATTAAAATGTAAACAACCATGCTATATAAAAATACAAAGCCACTTAGGAATTTTCTCTCGACAAACTAACGAAATAACAGGTTGTCTTGCTTCCAAGATTTCAGTTTAGACATCTTGTATTTCCCCCCCCCGCTTCCCGCCTATATATTTAACATTATTTTGGAGCTGGGCTTATGTACAGGTGTTTTAGTATCCACACAGGTGAATCATCTGAACAGCAAGTAAATTGCCTTTTATTACCCATCAGAGAAGGTATTGTTCCATTCCGCAGCTGAGGAAAACTTGGAAGAAGGGGGGAGTTGGGACATGAGGAGGAACAAAGCAAAGACAGAATAGCTCTCAGGGGCACTAGAGTTATATTAGAGGCATTTCTGATCTTATTGTTCATACCCTCTAGTTTGCAAACTACTTAAAAACAGGCAAGGGAGCATTAAGGTCATCGAAGAAACACAGATAGGGAGAGCTTCAGTCAGTGCTTTATTGCAAATAGGGAACAAGGGACATGGAAGAAAACAAATGCATAGCATACGTGATTGTCAAGATCAAGTGTAGAAGATTAGCAAAGTTATACATCCTGGCAATGCAGTAATCTAAACCTTATGCACAGTGAATACTGACGGTGTACATAAATGTGATGAATAAATTATATTTTTTTAAACAGAATACAATTAATAAAAATTAACGTTTTCCTTGGAGTTGAAAGGAAAATGTGAAAACAAAATTCTTCAGATGAAACTCAATATTTTAACCAACCTAGAAAGAAACATTTCATTTAGATTTCCTTTTCTAAACTTCTTATTCACAATTAACTTATTCTCAAATTCTATTTGAAATACTGTGACACGTTTGCTTCTGTAAATTCTGAAGTGAGATCTTCCGACCTTTTTAAAAAAAAAAGTCAAAGTAATTAAAACTATTTGTGTTGATTCATGTATCTTTGTGAACATATTTTCACCGGAACTTAATCCATGTTTTTTTTGGTAAATAAGTTGTCCTGCTGAGAATGCTAGTGAGCTTTGTTTCACAGGAAAATAAACCTGTAGCAGAACAAGCATGAGACTGAAAGAGTTGGGACTGTCCACCCTGGAAAAGAGAAGGCTCGAGGGTGACCTTATAAATGTGAACAAATGAGCATGTAAAGAAGAGGGTGTAAAGAAGACAGAGCCAGGCTCTTAGCAGTGGTGTGCAGTGACAGGGTGAAAAGCAATGGGCATAAACCGAAACACAGGAGGTTACTTCTCAACATCAGGAACCACTTTCACTGTTAGAGTGATGAAGAACTGGCAAAGGTTGCCCAGAGAGATTGTGGAGTCTCCACCCTTGGAGATGTTCAAAAGCTGTATGGACATGATTCTGGGCAACCTGCTCTAGGCTGCCCTGTTTGACCAGGGAGGTTGGACCGAATGACCCCAAAGGTCCCTTCAAAAATCAACCATCCTACGGTTCTGTGATTCTGCGAATATGGGGAAAGGGAGTCCACTCAAAAGCTACTAGGTTTAGATGGTGGTATTTACCAGAAAATGGTGAACTTCTGTTCCACTATCTTTTAAAAAGAATACAGATATTTATGACTTTCAAATGTTAAGGTTGAAGTATGAGGGTT
This sequence comes from Pampusana beccarii, assembly GCA_013399365.1. NCBI lineage: Eukaryota > Metazoa > Chordata > Aves > Columbiformes > Columbidae > Pampusana > Pampusana beccarii. Next base: position 225,591 of record VWYH01001160.1, on the reverse strand, counting down.
TCTGTCATTATGGATTAGGCCTTTCTAGTACCAGGGTTGAAGATATTCTTAACAAGTTAGAGGAAACTATAGAATCTGTACATGTACCTCTTCCAGAAATCTTGTGTTTTGAAAATTTCCCTTGCTTTGAGAGACTGAAGTTTTTTACTATTCAAGAGGAAGAGATGCTCCAATGTAAAAGAAGATGACCACCAAATGCCCTAATGATGAAGTGGTGGTCCTCTGAGGTTAGGGCAGGCCATTTGCAAGCCTCATTGAAGTGAGAGAGGGCTGCAGCTGTGCCCAAAATAAAAATGGGATAGTGGGGGACACCTCTGAGGAAAGTTTGCACATGGGGGAAGGCCCAGCCCCTCCATTGATCCCTAGAAAATGGGAACTCCTTGCTGGTCACTGCCAGCTGAGACACATTTTCAGGATGGGGCTCACCTGTGGTGATTTAAGGGCATTTTTAGGTGACTGAAAAATATGTGATGGAGAAGGCTGCTAGAAGAAAGAATTTAGATAGGCCAGAAGTTTAGGAAGGAAAACAGTGTGAGCCCTGAACAAGAATCAATGTTTACCATCCAAGGAAAGGGTGTTATGGAATCTTGAATTTGTAAGCATCTAAGTGTCTCGGCTTGTAAGAGACCAAAATATTTGGTGGGTTTTATTTTGGTTTGGTTTTTTTTTTCCCTAAAAAAAACCAAACCGAACCAAACCAAACCAAAAAAATGTTGCAGGTCAGACATGAAACACAATCACAAGCTACAAGGGAGACTGTAGGATAGACCTAATCTGTCAGCCATAGTATGACAGACTTTAAGCATCCCCCCAACTTTTGCAAAACAAAAGACTCATTAATGGTACGTTATGCCTTAAACATCTGGGTTCTGCAGCTTTGGACAGGAAAAGATAGGTGGCTGGGTGGCTGTGGAGGCAATCTATCTTTTCTTTTCCAAGGTTTCTGTGAAACAAAGGCATACATTTTTGAGAAAAAGACAATTAACAGTGTTGCTGTCAAGGTCTTCTGGTTTAATTGGGATGGCCAAGATTGGTCACCTAGAGAAATCACAAACCAACCACCAGCTATCCCTAACAGATAAGACAACTCTTTCCTGGTCTGCACTGCAACAATTCCTCTAATTTTTAGACTATCAACTCATTTCTGGAAAATCTTCTTCATTAGCACAAAGAGCGAGCAGAGGTAGCAGACGAGCTGTCCCTCTCATATGTCACATGCAAATGGACTGGGTTTTGAAACTTCCTCACCTGGGACATTTGGGAGTCTGCCTGTTGGTGTTTTGTGAGTTTGTATTGTGTGTGTGTTTGTGTGTGTGCTGCATGGCATTGACTAAGTTTTGCACCCACCACCAAGACAAGGAGTGCTGAGATCTTACCTTTTCTTCTGATACCTTAACCTATCTCTCCTTTTCCTCTCTCTTTCTCTCTGACTTTATTCTAGGCACAAAAGAGTAACATCTTGTGAGTTCTGTTGTTAAAGTCTTGCTAAGTGTTTATGATATAGTTCCAAACTTTCGCCAAGCCACAATTCTCTGCAATTCCACTGAGTGTTTTTAGTCAATTTGTGATTTAATTGAACCTCTTGGGTGATTGTCATCACTTTGTGTTACTGGGCAGAGTATTCAAAGTTAACTCGTCCTTAATCTCACCTGATGGGATAGGACACCATAGTGACTCACAAATATGCATATAGTCCTGTGTTCGCAACTGACTTACTGTATACAAGGAACAGAATGACTTAGCAATGTCACTTGGCAAAAAGAAATTAAAACTTCAGCTCCACAGCTGCCAGAACAAATTCAAGTGGAAGAGCAGTGTTAGGGCACACAGACTGAGTTTTCTTGCTGTTTGTACAACAGCAAGAGAGACTTTATCCATTTTGAAGATAATATGATACCCTCAAGCTAAATTTTGCTCTAATGAGTATTGTGAGCTTACCTTTTCTAGTAAAGTATAAATTAAAATAGCTCTGTATTGCAAATGGGAGGAGGACAGCAGGAAGCTGATTCTCAGTCAAATTTGTAGTCTCATCTTCCCACCTGAACCTCTTAGGAATCCACAAGTCTCTACGTTCCTTGACCTAGCGTAGTTAGTACTTAAGTTATCTTTTGTTTAAATGGCAACTACTCCCCTCTAGTATAGCTATGAAGGATTGTTGTCACAGCAGAGCTGTAAATTTCTAATTTTTTCTCCCATCCAATGTGCAGAACTTGCACATCGTTTTACAGGTAGAATACCAAAATGTGTGCCGCTTTGCTTCGTACTACTGAACTACCATACATTAACTGAGAATGTAAACTGAGCCACCCGAATGCTAACATCTCCTAGTACTTTCCTAGAGTTTCCTCTCTACTCTTCTGCCCAGAAGAACAAATCCATTCTCTCAAGACTCACAAGGAAAGAAATATTAATAGGTACCACTGAAATAGGTCAGATCAAAGGTTCTCCTAGCCTAGCAGCACGTCTCTTACAACAACCAATACTGAAAGTCCAAGGAGAAGTAGAAGAATGAGGCAAATACACTCCATCACAATAATCCCCTAATTACCACTGATTTGCAGTCTCAGGACTTCATGGACTGATGGTTTTGTCTTAATCTTTAGTAACTTACATTAGATTTTTTTATGGATTAGTACTGCAAAAGTATCCATGGAGCCACTCAACTTACCACACTAGCAAGATCCATGAGATATGACTCTCAAAACAAACAAACAAACACAAAACAACAACAACAACAGCAACAAAAACACAACCAGGAGCATGGGGTCACTGAGAAAAATACAATTAAGACATTTTAAAAATGTTTTCTTATATCCAGGCTAAGTTGTTTTGATAGCTGACTGCTCATCTTAATCACGCAAGGAAGATACACTCTTTTGGCAGCCACTGTTAAAAAACCAAATAATTGTGACATTTGAAATACACTGTGGCATCTATTTAATGCTTGATCTTCAAAATGTAGAACATTCATCAATACCATCCAAAGCAATATGATTTACAGTTGTCAACAATTTACAGAATAAAAGTGCGCCTACCCTTTCAGTCTTTCAAACCAGACATTAAAAAAACAAGCAGACAAAACACAGTAGTGTTCAAAACCACAGCCGAAGAAGTGAGGATCAGCAGCAGGCAGAGAGGAAACTGACTATTAATTCACTAATGAAAGCCTTTGATATGCTATCCCAGAATCTATTCCAGCCGTGTGTCTGGAGCAGTTTTCCTTTTCTTAGCCACCATGTGCCCTCTGTGTTCTTTTTCAGATTTCTCCTAGCACATACGTCTTTGTCCAGTTCTTCCTCCTTATTTAAATCATGAATAATAATCCTTACACGCTGCCTTTCCTGAACTGTTGTCCTGTGTTTTGCTGTGAATTTGTCATACCTCATTTAGACCATAAGCTTTTCAGGTAGGGCAAGCATCTTGTAAATTTACGGTGCTGCATGTGTGTTTAATGCTAATAATTTGCAGTGACAGGGCAGGACAGATTCATACGCAACACCCTGAAAAAGAGGCAGCTATTGAATTCATAATCTGGCACTTCATATTCACAAGAGAGAAAAAAGCTGTCATCTCAAAATAGGGGATCTGCTATAAAAGAAATGTTTTTTGCACTAATGGTTATCAAGAATTCATACACTCCACTTCATTATCACTTCCATATAGTAGTGACTATTTCCTAATGTTCCTCATACCATAAAGCTGTTGTTTAAGTCCATTTGATCACACCTATTTGTTAAAAGAAAGGTTTCCCAAATAAAAAGTAAATTAGACCAAAGGCATATGAACATAACACCCACACATTCCTGCCCATCAAACTTCATAGTGCAGGGAACAAAACAACTTGGTATGTAAAATGAAGTAGACAAGTACCTCCGTGACACTTAAGAAAAAGCATCTGAGTCATACAAGAAGGGAGAAAGGCAGCAGAGTGCTGGGTGGGCTAAGTAAGGGAAGTGCTTGGCAGCTGTAGTTTTGGAAGTAAGATGAAAGACTTCATCAAACAGAAGGAGGACTTGTAGGAAAAGTAATCTCTTTACAAAATCGTTGAGGGCCAAAATACAATTTTTGAAGAGTCCGTTTAATTACAGCTCTGATCTTACAAGTGCTCCTGGCAAAACGCATTTTTGTTCATTTTTCAGCAATGTTGTCAGCACCAGGTGACTGCCTCTTCTAAGGACAATCTAAGAATTTACTTCAGGGTACTGGGATGCCTTGTTGACAGTGCTCAGATGCTTCTTAAAAGCTGTAACTAAAGGTAGCAATAAATAATGGAATCATGAAATAGTTTGGGTTGGAAGAGACCTCCAAAGGTCATCTAGTCCAATCCCCTGCAATAAGTAGGGACATCTTCAACTAGATCAGGTTGCTCAGAGCCCCGTCCAGCCTGGCCCTGCATGTCTCCAGGGATGGGGCATCTACCACGTCTCTGGGCAATCTGTTCCAGTATTTTACCACCCGTGTTGTAAAAATTTTCTTCGTCATGTCTAGCCTGAATCTCCCCTCTTTTGGTTTAAAACCATTAACCCTTGTCCTATCACAACAGGCCCACCTGAAAAGTCTGTCCCCATCTTTAAGTACTGCATTGATTCAGGATAACAAAAATGACAGACAGAATTTACATGGAGACTCCGTTAAATCTGGCATGAAAAACAACCCCAGCGACTCCATGTTTCTTGCTTCTGCAAGAGTGCTTACAGGCTTGCTTGCTGGGACTCCAGAAAAAGCAGATACAGTGATACCCTCATCTGCCAGCTTGAAAACCTGCTTGTGAGCCCACAGGGGAACTTCCTCCAGGCTCCCCACTCATACCACCCTCCCAAGATGCCTCATAAAGAAGGAGCATTTCTGGGAGGTCCCCACAGACCACACTTCCCTCAGCCCTCTTCCTTGACCGTGGCACAACAGAGATTTTGAGATGGAGTTTGCCAGTAGACAAAGCTGTGGTAATAGTATTGGACATCTCATCTGTGGCCTTAACGTCATTTTTTTCCCCATTTCTTTTAATTCCCTTCCACTCTGCTAATAGCCAGTCCTCTGGAGTAACCAAGTTACAGCCAATTGAAATGTTTGTGTTACGGGCTACTGCAAGCTCAAAGAAACATGGAATCACGTTCACTCTATTTTTCTTTTTTTTTTTGGCAGGGGGGTGGGCTGGAAGTGGATGGGACAAGGACCTCTCGTATATAAGTCTGGCATGAAGTGAAAACATTTCTGGTATTCTTTTTTTTTTTTTTTTTCTCTTGTGCTCAGATCAAGCTAATAATTTGGATGCTTAAAGAAGCCAACTATAGTACTTCCAACATGTGATCAGTTGATTGGCATTGCTAACCAGTCTAGATTGTACTGTACCTCATAGGTACAGTTTTTATTCCCATTGCATACCATATGTTTCCCTAAGGAAAAAAAACTATACAAGGCTAACAACAACAACAGGAGAAAAAGGTATAAAAATAAATAAGATCTAGTAACAAAATAAGAATAAAAGCAGCAGCTTGTAGAGGTAGAATAATTAATTTTCGTATTTTTCCCAAGATTTTTCACTCTTCCTAAGGCATCCTTCAGGCTTCTGTAGTGATAGTAGTAGTCAAGTACACACAATTAAATACAGAAACTGTTTACTGTTCCCTGTCTTTGCTACAAGGAGACTCCATTCTTGGCTTCTGCTTGGGTGTCACAGTAATAAACATAACAAATATTTGTGGTAGGTAAGTTGTAAGTAGTTTGTCAAATGTCCCCCATTAATGACATACTGTTCATGTAATATGCAAAGTACGCCACTTAGTCCCAGTGGTATAACAGGACCTGAGTAGAATTTGGTTTCAAAATATGTCTTCAGGAAGTATATGTACTATCAAAAACAGGCACCACAATTAAACTTTAAAGAAAATAGTTGCCCTGTCTAACCTTTATGGGTCAAATTCAGCATCGTGCAACGGCTCTGCAAAAGTGTCCTTGTATATCACATGAAAATACGTCCATAAGTAGCCTTGGTTATAGATGTTGACCAAGCCAAAAAATGTGGAAAAAAACCAAAACAAAACAAAACTTTTTTTTTTCCCTGAAATAGGGAGTGTTTAAAAATATTCACATCAAAAGCAGGGAATTTTAATTTACAACAAAGTTTATTAGGAGGTAAAGAATGAAATGTTTATCAATACTGTTCCTAACCCAAATGAACAAATATCAAACAATATTTTTATGCTTCAGAAAAGATCCACGTACAAGAATATTAAAACAATTTTTACAAGATTTTTAAATTAATATTTCTTCACAAGTTCAGTTAATAAGTTTGTATCTATACTTCTGAAAGAAATATGGAAGTATTGCCCGAAAGAAGAAATAACTCTGCTATCATCATTTCTTTACTCCTTCCTGAGGTTAAAACATGCTGTACCCTAATATTGAACCTGCTACAGTCTACCATCTCTGTGCCAATTAAGATGGAAACTAAATTTCCAAAGACAGCACCTAAGTGAGAATACTCAAAGTTGCATATCTGCAGAGGTCTGCAAATGCTGGAGTTGTGCCCAGATGGGACACAACCTTTTGCTGATCCAACTCTGACACAATCAAGGCTGTGCTAAGGACTACCTTGGGCTTGGTGCAACACTAGGAAGAATTCTTGTCTTCTAGTTCAGCATAGACAGACTGTACTTTTGAGCGTAACAGGAGAAAATACAAAATGCAGCATAAGCATAGCTAAAGAATGAGGTTAAAAAGAGTGAATCTGGTCAAGAGACAAAAAGTCGTATACTATACTTATTTCAAAAGAAGCCATCAACTTTTCTTCAGCTGGGAGTCTGGAGTGAACCAATGAAATGCTTTGTGACCAGGAAAAATACAGCAGGTGGTGGAGAGGGCCTTGGACAAATCCCAGTTTATGAGACAGGTCTCTTTAAAAGGAGCAAAGCTTAGGGACATGTTTTTGAGCACATTTAGGAACTGCACAAGGATAAGTCTGTAGCACTGGCTTGTGGTCTGAAATACAAATCAAGCAGAAGGCTCTTGACATCTTAACTCTCTTCTTTTGAAGGATAAATGGATATAAAACAGCTGAGGTTTAGCATATATGGCACCAACTATAGGCATTTTTACTGCTGAAAATTCTATGTGAAACTTTTATGTCCCTAATCACACTAAGGAGATTTTTTCAAGGCTGTGGGTAAGAAATTAACCATGCAGTTTCAGTTAACGTCAGTGGCAGCTGAGCAGCTGCTAGTAATTTCCAGTTAGTTCTCAATAAGAGTTCCTTCTGTGGGAGCCACTTCCATCTGCAGGAGACCACAGAATAAGCCAGTTCCTTTTAAACTGCAGTGGACCAGGAAATGCTGATTTGTTTTCTTCTTTTCATGGAAGGGACTTCTCTCAGGAAGTTAAAAAGGGAATGAAGGCTCCTTAGCGACATATTTTCTTGCTCAGTTAAGACTCCCTGTGTTATACGGTCTCAAAAAAATATTTCAGAAAGGCTTCTAATAGTTAATGCAGTCCAATGTAGATTTCAGGAACAGAAACTTCTCTTAATAACACAAACTCAAAACAGAGGGTAGAGCTGAAGTCTTCTGCTGTGGCTCCCAACACAGCATAGTTTGTGCTACTCCTTGCTCCTGGCCCAGCCACTTATCGGTGCCATTGCAGCATCATGATTTCCTTTCCATAGGGAATAGGTTCTCCACTCTCTTATTTACATGAGAAATATTCTTTCACTGTAATACATTTTTTTTTGCCTACATCACCACCTCTTCTCTCAGAAATTTACCCTAGCATTTTTTTTTAAACACCGTGTGGGCAAGGCGGAGACAGAAATGCGATGGATCAGCTGCTCTATGATGAAAACAGTCATGTAAGAGCTAGTGACAGATTAATTAGCTGGGCTTCCTAAAAAATAAAAATGGAGCTCCTCCTTGCTATAGAAACAGCAAGCAGTGTTGAAAGGAGTTGCTTTCCTGCTTAGAAACCCATTCTGTTTGTAAGAGGATTACATTGTATTCTTTCAAGCAGCTACAGAGATGCGCAGAGTCATCACTACCATTAGAAAATAAATGTGCATGTGGCCAGGCTGTCCTTCTGCTCGAAACCACCCATGACTGCTGTGCATTTAGTTAAAATACGGTGTCTGTATTTTTTTAACAACTGTTTAAGTTTAACCAGGTCTCCCTTTTGAGTGAGGGAACAGAAAAAAAATCAAAGGACAAAAATAAAATGTGTTTTTGAGGTATTTTCAGTATACCTCTCATAAGGAAAAAATATCTGCAATGCTGCAAAAAGTAACACTTGTGGTTAGCTATTGACCTAGGCAGGTTTTTGTAAACAAAACGAGAATACATACTTGTGAATGTAGTTTACACAACATCAAGAAGCAGCTGAAATATTTTCTTCTTCTTTTTAAAAAACGTAATTCTGATTTTATTTAGCACCATGTCACAAACTTCAGTGCATACTGTTCTTTTTTGCTCCAGAGTTGTCTTTATGGACAATGAAATGAAAATTCTGTTTATAATGTACAAAACAGGAATAATTATTTCGGTAATTCCTCTTCCCACAAGCTGCACTAAATGTACTAGACCATATGTGTTCAGGACATCACAACATAGCCTAGCATTAGGTATAGTGAAACTTTAACCGTCTTTCAGATTCAAAGGTGTTCTTTATCTTGTTGTAAGCACTATAAAAACAATTAAAATTTTAATTAAAGCCACTACAAAGAGTAAGTATACAATAAGTAAATATGAGGTAAAGTGGGATGACAGTTTGCCAATGAAGTCAACAGAATAAGGATGCGCTCATATAAATATAAACAATTAAGTAAGAATATTTTTAAGAAGTTAGATACAGTACATTGTTTGAGAGTGTTATAAAAAACAGTGACTATTTAAGGTAGACCATTTTGCTTTGCAGTCTCAGTAGACTAGAGACACACATACTCAATCATACAATAGGTATGAGTGTAGAGGAAAAAAATTCCTCATATCTTAGGAGGATAGGTGTAGAAGCCTTGTCATATGAACTTCACTGTTTGTAATTATGTGACTGTTTATGCCCTCACAGGAAGATAAAAACCTCTACCATTATGAGTTTGTATAATTTCTCCTTCAAATTATCTTTAGTACTTCACTGCATCTATTTTAACATAAGATATACACTTATGAGCTCATCATGAGAATAAGATTGCACCATTGTAAATATTTGGGAAACAGCATGGCTTAAAAAATGAGTTAACAATTATCTGAAAGAAAAGTTGAACCAAACTTTGAACTTTTCCCTGCATCCCCAACTACAGGATTAGTTTGTGTCCCACAGGAAATGTCATCGTATTTCTCATCTCACTAATTTCATGTCATGCAAATTCTTCAAACACCAGAAGACTGGTTTACTAACCTGATGATGGAGATGATCAGTGTAATAAAGACTGTAATACTGCACTAGTCTAAAGAGATGCTGTTCAGTAAACTTTTGCCCAAAGGCAAGTTTGTCATTCATGAAGTGTGTGTTGTCAATGAACCTGCTCCAGCGACACTCTGCTGTCACAGCATAGCAAAACATGAGCCACAGATCCAGGGCATAATCTTCAACTCATCTTCGCTGAAAATCTTGTTTGTCAGTATGGCAAAGATGACGATTGCTATGAGAGCACCTTGTACTGCCTTGCCACCACAGAAAAGGGGCTGTTTTCCTCTTTCCTGTGCAGTTTTCTCCCAGATAGTAAAAAAAAATATATATATATATATAAATAGTAATAATAATTCCACATACAACTACTTGGAAAGTAAGTACATTTTCAGTGTGGTGGAGTGGGTTGCACCCAGGATTATATCTGGACTGTAACAGTGGGAGTCAAACCTTGGCAAAGTAAAGCCTCTATTCTGTCATTTGCCACCTGTCTCTTTTTTATACTTTTTGAGTGAAGGGTTAAGTACTGAAAAACAAGATCTCCCCGTATTATCAGCTCACTGCTGGAGTATTTCACTAAACTGTCTTAATTGCTAAAAACTTGCATCTCAATCCCTCGTAAATACTACCTAAAATCAATTCATGTCAGGGAGCAGCTGCAATATTCACTGTAACTGGTTTCCAGAAAAACAGTTAGTTCTGAAAAATGGTAATAGTTTCATCCTTCATTTGAAAGACTTAATAATCAACATTTTAATTTACTCTCCCTTCTTCCTGAGTTTTAATACAGGTTAACCTGCCAAGAGCAGCATTGCTACTGATCCAGCTGAGGCAGAGAAGGAGGTTGTGTATCCTCATTATTACCATAATTGGCATCTGGAATCTGTTCAAAAATTCTGATTTACTTTGTAACAGAGGATTATGGCTGAATTTGTAGTTCGTTATGGTCTGTAGAGGCTTGTGAAATTCAAATATAAAACTTGTCAGTTAAACATTTAATGAAAAGCCCTACCTTATACTATTCCGAAGAAACATGAACAAGTGCTTGAGGGGATGAAAATCCACAATATGTTTTGGTAGCTTACCACTTATAGAAACATTAACGTTGCTGGACAGGGTCGCTCTGTGAGCTTCTGAAGTAACTTAGGAGCCAGCAGGATTCAGTTCTTAGCAGAATTCCAACACCCTGAAAAAACAGTCAGTCAGAAGCCTCTAGTATTTATGAATAATTAATGCTGACTTTCTCATTTTTTCTTTAGTTTTGCTTTTGTGTGGCTGTTAAACTGAGTAATTCAATAGACTGATAGAGACATGAATAGATATGCTAACTAGTGCCAAGGCTAACCTTTAAAGTTCGTTAAACCCATCAGCTTTCAACGAAGTATTTTCATTTTTCTTTTTCTGAACTGGAATACAAACATTATTTGTACACTTGGTGCCAGCAGGGGTGCCCCCAGGAATCTTCTTTTAAGATATTTTTTTCAAAGTAGAGAACAGGTTCAAGAAAGGTGTCAGGTTTACAATCGTCATTTACAGTCCCTGTCATGGTAATGTGTTCATGTTGTGCCAGTAGCTTCTCTCAGTTCTCAGTTCTCTCAGTTGTTCCTTTCCAAGATTTTAATGTGTGAGAAAATGAAAAGGATCTTGTCAATCCAGCAGTTATTGTATTGCATCCTCACTGGTCATTGTTAAACTATGGATAGCTATGAAACCCAAGTAATTTACCCTAGAACCTAAAGAAATCACAGTATTATTTCTATTTGGCTGAGTCAGACACCAAAGTACAGGGAATGGAAACAAAGGGAGCAAAGTTACAAAGACCAAATTCCAACTTCTGGTAAGACATAACTGGTCTCTTTTGCTCTTTTCTGTTTTTTCCCTTCTTCCTTTTTCATTACCTTTGCATAAGAAATGTCATCAAGTTTCTCCGGAGTTCGACACTGCCATTTCTGCATTCTTGTTCACATGAATGGGTACTCTGAAGGTAAATTTACAACCTGCTTCAAGATTTGCAGTTGCTCAAGTCCTGTGAGGTGCTTAGCCGCAGCTGTTCTGAAAATATCTATACTTTAGGCCCACCTCGAACTGCAGTTGCAACGCTTGGAAGAAAGCCTGAATTTTCATTATAAACCTACACTTCTGATCAGGTTCACAAATAGACTGCCTAAACTAGCTACAGCTTGGACCTGTCTTACTTGACTTTGGTATAAAAATTTGACCTCTGTAAAATGGAGAGTTTGTACTCCACCACGGTGATAAAAATTGTGTTCTTTTTTTCTTTTTTTCAATAGAAATATGTATTATCTCAGCAGGGTAACTACACCAGAAAACTGATTCACTACTTCAAATTAAATAGTCAGATTTTCAAAGTATAACTTACCTGATTTTTATCATAGTTGAGCGCTGAAGTCAGACCTCCTAGAGACAGGTGCTGTAAGGACCTCAGACACCAACACATTCAGGCAAGAACTAAGTTCAACACCTAAAGTGACAAGGAAATAGACAGACGGGGAAAATGTTGGATAACAGCAAGACTTCACCAATCTCATTGTAATCGTTATGCAGTTTTCCTGTTGCAAATGTTTTTATGTTATGTTAGTTTATCTGAAAATGGTTCAAAATTGAATGTGAGTCTTGGCTATCTTGTAATTTGATAACCAATCAGTATATTTTCTAGAAACAAAAAAAACGGTCATTACACAGCGTGTATGACACGATGTTCTCATCCTGAACTGTGCTATAACATGGAAATGTAAAATGTATGTACTATATTACATAGAAAAGAGAATTTCAATGAAAAAAAAAAGCTGTGATATCAAGCATATTAAAGATAACCTCCATGTCTGAATTCTTTTGCATATAAGAGGTAGTGGGATAGACCCCAAAGAAACAAAGGCTCTTCTTTTCCTCAGGTAACAAATTGATGTTAGTCCCACTGATATTCATAACAAACTTATTACTGCACTGAAGTGACGGTTTATAAATAAAAGTTATGCAACACTCAACTAACTTCTTTCACACCATTATTTGTATTACAAAGACTCCTCTTTCTCAGAACAGTTTGCACTTTATCTATGTGCTGCTCAGGTCAAGTTTGCCTAGTAAATTGTTCTTGACCTTTCCTCCAAAACAATGAAGAAACATTCTTCCCTAGTTGAACATGTCATTTTGCTAGATCCTTGGCAGTTCCTTCCAAGAACTTGTTTGTAAAGGATTGCCTGACCTTCAGTTTGCTCACGTTTACTGTGGTTAATTGAACCAAGTTGAAAAATCTGGAAAAGATACCTGTCTCTTCATAGGTGATGTCCAGTGAACAGCACATCTTTCTGTACATGTGTAGGATCAATTAGATAGTTCAGCAGACAAATTTTCCACACCTTTTTCCACTTATTTCCTCTACATCAGTATGAATAATTCAGTCCAAAACAGCGAACTTCAACCTATTTTGACTGCAGTTGACACAGGCACTTATTAGGGACTAAGCCTGAGTAGCAACATCCAGGCTTTCTAGAGATATTTAGCTTCTGCATGAGTCTTTTTTGTTGTTGTTTTATTTAATTAATATTATTTAATACACACTTTCTGCCACCATAAGAAATATCTAAAAATATTGTGTATTATTGGATCAGCTAACTGATTTATAATAGTTTCTAGCTAATTATGTCTTAGTGTCTCTTAATTTAATCTCCTTTTGTACACGGAGGTGGGGGGAAGCAATAAAGTATTTTTCAGTAACTCCAAGCTAATAGTTAAAATTTGCATATTAATCTGTTGAACATCTCAATGTTTGGAACAATTTTGCCTCTCAACTATTATTAACATTTCCAACAAAAAAAATGACATTTTGCATTATGCTCTTTCATCCAGTCAGTCACACCAGGCTGGAAAAAAATATTGCTCTTTGAAAGATAAATCTTCTATAAATCCCACACTGTGCAGAAGACATAGCAAGGTCTTCAATAGTCCTTCATGCCATGCTAAGAGACAAGGATGAGGATGGACCTGGAGAAACTGACTAAGAGATATAACAATGCAACTTACATTTGTGTACAGAGAGAACATAAGCATATTTTAAAATAAATGCTACCACTTTTCTTATCCCTATCAATTAACAACATGAGAAGAGACTGACAAAACTCATGAGATAGAAAACTTGCACAAAGACAAAAAGCCCCAATTTGACCAAGACCCCACACTAGCCAATCGCAAAGCCAGTTACACACTGAACAAGCTTGAAATCAACGTTCTCCACCACAACCATTTTGAACCACTACTCCAAGCGGACAGACGTGAAACACACTTAAAACTTCCACATTGCTCTTCACAATGAAAAGTGTAAAAGACTATGTATTTCCATTACAAAATAGAAATGTAACCTCTTCATATAAAATTATGAAGTTCAGGTGAGAAAGTACAAACTCTATTTTTTGAAGTTAAGCCAGTTCAAACATTACACCGCGTCATCACTTATTATTTTAGTTTAGTTAACTACCATGGTTTTTAGTGTGAATTTACACCAATGACAGGAATTTCTGGTTTGGAGCAAGGAATAACTCATATTTCAAATATCTGTGTGATATACCTATATGCAAATCTTATGTTTTTGTATGGATACGACCACATGTGCCCATACCTTGTTTTGCATAAAGGGTTCCGTACCTACAGTCAGACATCTAAAGTCATTGTTGATTTTCTAACATGACTTGAATTCTCGGTCCCTCAGAGGCCATCCAAAGCTATAAGATTTGGGAAGTGGGTAGCAGTGAGATGATTAAAGAGTCTTGAGGTCATAAAAGTCAATACTCCTGTGAAGTGCTGCAAAGTCCCATAGTTATATGTAGGATCCAAGCATTCTTCCTCCTGCCCTGCTGCATTCCCAGAAGTCCCTAGACCATGTTGGCCTCCAAAGACATAATTTTTAAGGACTGCAGTCCCTTGAACAATGCATCTGAGCAATTTATTCTTTCTCTAGCCCAACACAGAACAACTTCCTCTGTTCTATAGAACTTACAGAAGTCATTATCTCAATGAAGAATGAGTTGAGAACAGGTTTGTCAAGACGGAATAATCTCTTGCCACTTTGCTTTTCTCAGCCCTTGCATATCTCCTCATGTTTGGGAAGACGCACCAGTTTTCTTGGATTTCAGTTCCTCACCTCTCAGTGAAGCACTGACCTTTAGGAGTTTGTTCTTCTGCTCAAAATATTATTTAAGGGAAATTAAAGAGTTCACCTCTGCCATTTGTGATCAAGAACTTGTGTTCAAGCAGAATCATTTGAAACAGAAATTGCTAGTTGACAATGCATAGTTATGAGCAATAATTTTCAAACCCTACAGTAATCTTCTCCTACAAGTTCCAGATGGACACACAATATTGGAACACTGTGGTTGTAATTCAGAATTTGCCAGGTTTGTAAATCGTTGTAAAACCCTACACATACTTAGTTCTATGAAAATATACCGCATTAGGGGGAGGCAATGTATAAATAAATATATTACACTTAAACTTTATCACAGCTGTGAGACTTCACATAGCAGGTCACAAGAATGAGCAAAAATGTGTGATTGCTAGAATGCTGCTAGCATTTGAGTTATTCAAGAAATTGCCTATTCACTCATCTTGCTTGTTAACTCTGACCTTCCAGACATTCATTTCAAATGAAATCGTGTTATTCCAATCATGCTATCAAGATCAACACTGCTACAAAAAGAAAAGTCATTAATCTGACAAAATCTCAGCGTTAAGATCTCCAATGACATATGCTTTGTACACCTCTAATATGCTAAACGATATGATTTGTTATCATTCATGTTGTATAAAACAGTTATACTTTACAATTTATATTGACATGGTTGCAACAGGCAAGATAGATGAGATTAAAGGATGAAAGTGTTTCAGCATCAGTAACTGAAAAAAAGTCGCATTAGAAAATTGATACTTCTTTTTCTTCTTCCTAAAACCTACAGATTCATAACGCTTTCCTTAATGAAAGCTTCTGCTGCCTGTAGTGGAGCCATGGAACAGAATAGAGCAAGTGTAGGAACAGGCTACCAATTAAGAAAATATATGGATTATTTGTCCAAGCAGGACTTTATTGGCAAGCCCAAAGAAAATTTCTGAACATGGACCTAGAGGAAGCCAGACTTTGGGGGGGCAGGGGAAGGAAAAAAAAAAGGCAAAACAGTAAGGGAAAGCCATCATCATACAAGTACAGTCCCATTGAATGAGAATCAGTGTCACAGTTCAGCCTCTGTAACGAAAGGGGCAGCCTCTGCTGGTCAAGGTGAGGGGCTGAGGTCACCTCACATCAACAAAACTACATTTTGGTCTCCACATATCCTTTGGTGATGTTGGTTTGGAAGGCAGATAAATTTCAGTCTGAATAATTACTTTCTATTGTTCTAAAATCCTCAAACTGTAGTTTAAATTAAATATTGTAGTAATCTTCCTGCCTTGGCTCCAGGAGCCAAGTATGCTGCTGAACAGCTACTCTATTCCCCCAAAGCAATGATTGCGTTTCACTGATCAGTAGAGTGAACTGCTTAATGTTCCTTACATTTTCCAAAAGAATTTTCTAACATTTAGTTTGGTGTTGTAAACCACTTTAAAACTGTAACCTGCAAAACACAATGTTTTAATTTACAGTATCATAAATGTACTGGGTACATACAACTAAGAACAAAAATGAAATAGATGACTGTACAGATCTCTTTACATAGCAGAATTTTGTACACTGTATATATTAATGCATATTATTCAGGTTCAAATTCCTAGATGTAAATTAAACAACTTCATAAATTAAAATTACATACAAACAACTTAATTGAAGTTATGTATCTAGTGATCCTACCGGATAGATCCATAGAAATCTCTCTGTAAACTAGTAAATTGTAAGAAAATACTACCTAACAAGAATGGTATAATTTATACATAGTTCTTACATTATCTTTCTCACACTCCTTTTGCATGGGGCAACAAGAAATTGAATGTACAGAGATTAATTTAGGTAACAATTACCACAATTCACATTTGCATTAGCACCTATTAAGAGTCATTGTTCTGTGGAAATTTTAATGATACATTCCTGAGTGAAGAAAAGCAGAAGATGATTAGGAATAAAATTGTTTCTATGTATGCTGACAGGACTGCTGAGCATAATTATACATTTCTTGGGCGACCTGTTTGGAGTTTACTCCATAATTTTATGTAAATTTTGAATAACTTCATTTTTTCAGGTTAAATGCTAACATGTTATTTCGTTGCTCAGTTGAGTTGTATGAGTACTAATGGACATGTATTACAGTTGATGTAACCAGCTTCAGATAAAAGTCTAGAGCATTTCAGAAAGACAGACTTTAAAGTCATTGTTTTCTTCTGCTACATTCTTGTTCCTGAATGAGCTGCCAACAATTTGAATCAGTTGCTACATATTAGCTTTATTATCTATATCCAGAGCAAAAATCCATTCCAAGAAAAATATACTTTAGGGCGTTTTTTTTTTTAATTTTTCCCCTCCTTTTTCTGATTTATGCACTGCATGATTCAGGCTTAAATCTGCTTATATAACTTCATGTAATACACTTGCAGTAAGCTGTACAACATAAAAAGACAAACAGAAAAAAAAAATCAAGTACACTGAAGACAAATGAATCAGGGATGTGTAAAATCCGTCTGTTTAGATTTACCTGGGTTTCAATGAACAACAGAGCAATAATTCTAGGAAAACTGGTTGATTCTCTTTTAGGTTCATGGAAGAGAGGAAGGAAGGGAGGAAGGAAGGGAGGAAGGAAGGAAGAAACAGACAAAACACCTCACTTTGCACTTTAACTCCTGATGTCACACTTTTCTTCGGTATCCTCCATATTGGGCTTAAATAGGCTCACACTGAACATGGATGCCCACTATTCACAGCCTGACAGGAAGATCACACTCTCACCTCCCACCAGAAAAGGTGTATAATTTTTTTTAACGATTAGGTGTAATTTTGTTTCTCCATATCTACCTCATTTTGCTCACCTTGTAGAGCTGCTTTCAGGGTAGAAAGAGAAGGGGAAATCTCCAGTAGAAGACTCTAATTTCTCCATTATTGTTTCATATTAACATGTTCCAGACCAAGACCAACAGCATTGCTTAGATCTCTGCAACCTGAACTCTTTGTTGGACATTGTGAATTAACACAGAAACCTTTCAGCAACATAAATTTGACCACCATGAACAAACAGAAGGGAACTGATACTTAGACAAAAAGCTCTTTACTGTCAGGAAAATAAGACTTTAAAAACTGTAAAATATTAGACTACAAAGGGATACTATGTGAGATTACCCCAGCAAATGCTGGAGAGGAAAGGTCAGTCAGCTGTTCTTTAGGTCTTCGTGAAGAAAGGCTTAATCAAAGTCACTGGACAAGAAGGCTGTTGGGAAATGGTCTTGTGCTGAAAGTGAGTGATTCCTTTGCAAGATTTCACCTTACAAGCTGTAGGTTTCTGATGTTTCCCAATTACGTGCTTGTCTTTCTTTCCGTTTTTGCTACAAATGAATCCAAGAATCTTATCTGTCCCAGTAGCAAACAGGATTTTTAAGACTCTCTAGGCTGGTTTATCTATTGTACTGGAAGAGATATGAAGAAGTGAAACTACAGGATGTTTCAAAAAGAAGGACCTAATTTCAAAGCAGTGCAGATTTCAAATTGGATCCATCTTTTTCAGACATCCTGTAGTTTGACAAATTATAAGTGTGAAAAAATAAGCAAGTGATTTTGCTTCCCTTAACCACTTTTTTTTTTGCCTTGTGACATAGGATGGATCTGCAGCTAAAGTTCAAAGTTGAAATCCAGCTTTCTCCAGCAATTAGCATCAATCCATCTGCCATTCATGTGATCCTAGATTTTGTCAACACGAACCAGAGTGCTTAACATGGTTAAAAGAGGTCATCTGCAAATTGAAAAAGGACCTTAAAGAAAAATCAATTTTTGGTGAAAGTCTTGGCAGAACTTAAAACCTCCTCTGTGGACCAGCAGGCAAATGATTGATTGATTTTAATGGAAGCATGAGAACATATATCAGAATAATTTAATGTTCCTAGGACTCTGAAAGTCACAAATAACATTTTAAATTATTTCGTAAATACTCTATCACAGTAAGAAAAAAGATCCAAACACAATAGCCTGAATTACTCATCACAAAGCTGCTAAGCAGTCACTTCTGTTTCATTTTGTGTGGACTCTAGTTTAATGTTGAGAGAAACTGATGTCAATCTTTTAATTTCTGTATAACATCCTTATCCTCATTCTTCTCTTTGCCTCCTCATTCCTGAATCCTTATGACAGCACAAACCAAAATAAAGTTCTTGGTTCCATTTCAATTCCATAAATTATTTCCCTGTATTTGCCACTTCGATCATTTCCTCTTTGCATCTTGTTTGGCACAAGCAGCCTGCAGACCTCAAATATTTTCTAGTCCATTGCTCTTGCTGGTGGTGGAATCAACTATACAGAAGAAACATTCTTTAATCTATTTAAGAACAGTCACCAAAACTTCACGTTAGTACAGAGTTTGTTTTTTCTGATATCCAAATGGAATATTCCTTACTCCAATGCTATTCTACTGTTTCCTAGAATAAAAGCTTAATAAATTGAAATAAAATATAATAATAATAAATTTTCAATGAAAAGGAAAATAATAAAGAGAGTTAAAACTTAAGAAAAATGAGTGATGCAAATGAAAACAATTTCTTACCATCAACTGAACAATGCTCAGACAGTCCCCAAGCAGGTGACCCCCAGCCAGCCTTCACCCTAATTTGTTGCAGAGCTTGATGTCATATGATCTGAAATATGCCTTGGGTCAGTTGGGGGCAGCTGTCCTGGCTATGTCTCCTCCCAACTTTTTGTGCAGCCTATTCGCTGGTGGGGTGGTGTGAGGAGTAGAACAGGCCTTGACTCTGTGTCAGCACTGCTCAGCAACAATTAAAACATCCCTGAATTATCAACACGGTTTCCAGCACAAATTTAAAACCAAGTCCCATACTAACTTCTATTAAGAAAAGTAACTCTACTCCAGATAAAACCAGCACAGCATCTTGTATTTTCTATCTGTTCTTCTACACCAACACACATGTATTCGTCTTAGGTCATGGCTTCCCAGCAAAGTTTACATCTCGTTTCACTACCCTTATGTAGGCTATCTGTAACCAACTTTTTCATTAAAATGTGATGTAATATGTCCAAAGTCTCACCATCTCACTTTCTATCTGGATTTAAGAGCAAATCTTTGTATGACTGACCGCTGCTCTCTCCAGATAGACAGAATCAAAGGCTAGCAGGTCTGTTTCTCTGTAGGATGATCTAGAAAAGGGAGTCAAACTCATTTTGCTAAGACAGTTAAATTACATCTTTAAAGACAAGCAAATGTAGGTCAGGGAGAAGGAAAGCATGTACAATATTACACAACAGAAGTGAATACTAATTATGGGATGATGGTGTGTTTTTTTTCCGTAGAGAAAAAATAATATGGATAGTTAGCAACTCCGCTTTCTTTTCATAAAGCCTTATCTCACAATACATTTCTTACACACCTTGATGGGATGACATGTTGGCAAGANAAAAGAAGGAAAAAAAAAGGAAAAAAAAAGGGGGGAAAAAAAAGAAATTAAGAACCCTCAGAAATTTTCAGATGCACTATGATAACCCACTACTGCTAATAGGTGTAAATCAAAAAAGTACAGCTGTGCATGCTGCCATTGCTGTCATTCTGAGCATGCCACTATTTCTGCTTCCTCTGAATGGTTTGGATGTACTGCATCCCCAGAGCTGAAATGTGGCACAGAGATTGCCAGCCAGGACATTATCTTTAAAAAAGTCCAGTGGATTTTTTATAATGGACTTACCTAAGGGAAAGCTCTGTTCACAGTGCAGTACAATTAAAGAATTAAAAAGTATTCACTCATGGGTACATGTTAGGAATAAACATACTACGGGGTAAAACACTTGTAAAGGAACACAGAGTGACAGAGGATTTCAATGACACGAAATTGCATGTAGAACCTCAGTATCTCCTGTGAACGCTTGTCTCTGTACTACTTTTGCCTAGGCTATATACAAGAGATGAGGTCCTAGAGACAGGGCAAAAGACCGTCTGCAATTCTGTGATCATTATACAGATTCAGCTACTAGATAACTAAACTTAGCAGAGTCACAAATCAGGCTGACTTCAGTACTAATCATAGTACATGATTCTAACCATAGAATCACAGAATAGTTTGAGTAGGAAGGGATCTTCAAATGTCATCTAGCCCAATCCTCTGCCATTAGCAGGAACATCTGCAACTAGATCAGGTTGCTCAGAGCCCCTTCCAGCCTGGCCCTGAATGTCTCCTGGGATGGTGCATCTACCACGTCTCTGGGCAACCTGTGCCAGTGTTTTACCACCATTGTAAAAATTTTCTTCGTCATGCCTAGCCTGAATCTCCCCTCCTTGAATTTAAAAACATTAGCCCTGGTTTTATAGCAACAAGCCCACCTAAAAAGTCTGTCCTCACTCTTCTTACAGGCCCCTTTTAAGTACTGAAAAGCTGCAATAAGGTCTCCCTGGAGCCTTCTCCAGGTTGAACAACCCCAACTCCCTCAGCCTGTCCCTGATCATGTTTGTGGCCTCCTCTGGCGTCTCTCCAGCAGGTCCATGTCTTTCCTGTACTGAGGGCTCCAGACCTGGATGCAGTACTGCAGGTGGGGTCTCATCAGAGCAGAGCAGAGGGGCAGAATCACCTCCCTTGACCTGCTGACCATGCTCATTTTGGTGCAGCCCAAGACACAGTTGGCCTTCTGGCCTGCAAGCACACATTGCTGGCTCACTTCCAGTCTTCCATTCGCCAGTATCACAAGTATTCACAAGTCCTTCTCTGAAGGGCTGCTCTCAATCCCTTCATCCCCCAGCCTGTATTGATACCATGGGTTGCCTCGACCCCGGTGCAGGACCTTGTACTTGGCCTTGTTGAACCTCATAACATTCACATTGGCCCACTTCTTGAGTTTGTCCAGGCCCCTCTGGATGGCTTCTTGTCTGTCAGGCGTGTCAGCTGCACCACTCAGTTTGGTATCATCCACAATCTATGTCATTAATGAAGATGTTAAATAGTACTGGTCCCAGTACAGACCCCTGAGGGATACCACTTGTCACCGGTGTCCATCCAGACATTGTGCTATCGACCAGTACTCTCTGGGTGTGACCGTCCAGTGAGTTCCTCATCCACTGAACAGTCCACTCATCAAATCTATACCTCTCCAATTTAGACTGAAGGATGTTGGGGAGGCACTGTGTCAAAGGCTTTACAGAAGTCCAGATAAATAGCATCCTTAGCCCTTCCTTTGTCCACTGATGTAATTACTCCATCATAGAAGGCCACCAGCTTTGTCAGGCAGGACTTGCCCTTGGTGAAGACATGCTGCCTGTCTCAAGTCAATTCCCTGTCCTCTGTGTGCCATAGCAGAGCTTCTAGGAGAATCTGTTCCATGATCTACCCAGGCACAGAGGTGAAGCTGACACATCGATAGTTCCTGGGGTCCTCCTTTCTACCCTTTTAAAATGGTGTGATGTTTCCCTTTTTCCAGTCACCAGGGACTTCACCTGACTGCCATGACTTCTCAGTTATCATGGAGAATCATTTGTCAGCCACATCAGCCAGTTCTCTCAGGACTCTGGGATGCATCTGATCAGGTCCTATAGACTTATGTATGTTCAAGTTCTGTAAGTTGTCACAAACCAGATCCTTGCTTACAGTTGGAGCAACATTGCTCCCCCAGTCTCTGTCTTGCAGTACATTTTCCAATTGAGAAGTGTGAAAAGAGTGCCATGTAGGCCATTGCATTATCAAAAAAAACCCAAAACTTCCCAGAAAACAAGGGAAGAATGTTTCTCTCAAGTGCATTTTTTTGGGGTTTCTTGACAGGAAAAAAAAAAGACATTCTTGGTGTACTCAGTATGGTGCTTCAGGCAAAGAGGGAAGATGTGGTATTTTTTTCTGTAATATTTACAGCAATAGAGCCCTAAACACAGACTGATGAAAAGGACTTAGGGTCTGTTTCTGGTGATGTCACTTACGGCAGACAAATATTTTGTAAATGTACTTCAATGGAATCAGACCCATAATAGCTGCAGCACATCTCTGTTGTGGCCCTGGGGATATTTCACCAAACTGAACCTCTAGTGATTTCAGGCATTTCCATTAGTAGGCTTCCTTTTATGTCTAAATGAACTGCATAAACCTGCACACTTCTAAGTAGAGACCATTGCACCTGTGATGTGGAGACAGGCATGTTGTTTTTGCCAAAGAGCCTTATAATATCCTCGTGTTTTGTAACAGTTTTTCAGGCAGCCTCTGGACCAAAACTGTTGATTCTGACAAATAACACTTCACAGGCAGTTAGGTTGCAAAGTAAAGCAAATACTTTCTAGTGTTACAGTACATATTTAAATAGCCATTTCATCTGAAATGCAACTATACATAGAAACTGATGTTTGCTAAATGTAATGCACATAAATCAGAGAGGGCGTGCAGGAATAATATACAAGGGAGATTGAGGCAGATCACTCTATTTTCTGTCAACTCCACTTGTATTAAAAGGAAGCAGGTGTTTCCAATCATTACAAAGAGAAAAGCCTCCAAACAGTAATTACTAGCCACCCAGGCTTGTCCACCTCACTTTGCGAAGAGGATGAATCAGTAACCCTCAAACACAAACTATCAGGTTTGTTTTACCAAACCTTACCACAAATGTCATTACCTCACATCACCAGTGCTAACTGTTCAACATGATGGTGAAAAGGGCAGTATTGTATCATCACTCGTGGAAAAACAGACTGGTTGTAGAGAATAGAGACAAGATATAAATTATGCTGACTAGAACCTGAGTTAATAGAGTGGACTAACAGGGTGTAATGGAAGAAAAGGTTCACTTTTCACAAGCTTGAAGAGGCCAGGAATCAGCTTTCAAACACTAAGGATACATTTGACCTAAGATTTCCTACAGAGAGTGGACTGTACATCACCATGAGGTGTTGCACTGCAGCATGCCCTACCCCACAAAGCCTCATAGCTAGGAGTTCCTGGCACTTGAAACAACATTTCTAGCACATGTTCTTCCATTATTTTCTTTGTGGGAGGTGAGTCACCTCCTGGTTGTTGAAGCAGAGCAACTAATACCGTTTAATGAATGACAAGCGAGCAAGGAGCACAGCAACAGTTACGGTAAGTTTTGCTGCAGAGCACAGATGAAGGAGAGGAGAGGGACAGACCCAACAGACCCAGCACCAGACAAAGCCATGGACAGGCTGTTGTCAGGAGATTTAGACATCCCCAAGGGAGTGCAGGCGACCAGGAGTGCAGTGAACAGGGCCAGCAAACAGGGATGAGGCAGTTAGCATGGCAGTTCACACAGAAGGGCGAGCGGCAAGGTCGAGCAGGGGTGGGCATGCTACTTCAAACAGAGGCTAGGACCTGCTAGCAAGGAGCTAAGAACAGCAGAAGGCATGGTAACCACACGGAGAAGAGCAGTGCTTTCAGCATCCCTCACGGTCCATCTGTCTGCAAGAACTGGTGCAGCCACCCAAACTGAGCTTGGGAGGGAAAATGCAGCTGTCCAGGTCCTGGGCTGCAGAGTGTGCCCAAGTTTCTGCTCTGGGACTGATGACAGCAATGAGCTCATCTGTGAGCAATGTGCACAAGTGAAGGAGCTGCTCAGCATGGTGACAGAGCTTCAAGAGGAGGTGTCCAGGCTGAGGAGCATCAGAGACTCAGAAAAGGAGATTGACTGGTGGACTCACAGTCTACCATCCCTGATGCAGGAGCAGAAACCAACCATGGCACCAGATATAAAGGACCCCACACCCTCTCCCCACCAGGCTGTAAGGGGTGACCCAGAATATGGGGGAGAATGGAAATGGGTTACTACTCAGGACAGCAGGTGAACACATCCTCAGCCTGCCTCACCTTCCCAGGTGCCTGTATACAACAGGTATGAGGCCCTGGAATCAGATGGGCAAGCAGCTGCTGCTGCTGCTGAAGACCCTTCTGGGCAGGAAGACCTCTAAACAACCCACACCCCAAATGAAACCCAGCAAACCCTTTAAAACCTCACATGTAAAGAGAAAAGAAAGGCTAATTGTCATAGGCAACTCCCTTCTGAAAGGAATAGAGGGCCTGATATCCTGACCCAACCCAACCATATGGCAGTCCGCTGCCTCCCTGGGGACAGGGTAAGAGGTGCGGATCAACAACTCCCCAGGCAGTTAAGGTCCTCTGACTGCTACCCACTATTGGTATTTAATGCTGGCAGGGAAGAGACAGGACAAAGTAGTGTTAAGCAAATCAAAAGGGATTTCAGAGCTTTGGGGTGGTTGGTCAATGGCTCAGGTGCTCAAATGATTTTCTCCTCCATCCTTTCAGTAGTGGGCAGGAATATAGAAGGGAACAGGCAGGCCCAATTGATCAACACATGGCTATGTGACTGGTGTCATCGATGGAACCTTGGGATTTTTGACCATGGGATAGTCAGTCCTTTGCAAGGTCTCCTGGCACCCAATGGAATGCACCTCTCACAGAAGGGGAAAAGGGTGTTTGCTCAGGGGCTAGCAAGGCTGATTGGTAGTGCTTTAAACTAGATTGGAAGGGGGAATGGGGCAGTACCAGGCCAGTGGGTGATTAGCAGTGGGATGGCACACCAAAGCTTGGCAGTGAGATTCCTCAGACTGTGCATGAGGCAAAGGGCACAACCAACCACACTTGAAGTGATTCTACACTAATGTGCGCAGCATGAGGAACAAGCCTTGGCCGAGTCCCAGGGGTATGATAGAATTTGCATTAGTGAAAGCTGGTGGGGTGAATCCTGTGACTGGTGCGCCATGATGGGTGGCTGCAGGCTATTCAGAAAGGACAGGCAGGGTAGGAGAGGCGGGGGGGTGGCACCGTATGTGGCGGAGGGCCTGGAATGCACAGAAATGACAGTTGGGGATGGCAAAGTTGAGAGCCTCTGGGTAAGGATTAAGGGTCAGATAAATAAAGTGGATATCATCACGGGTGTCTACTATAGGCCACCCAGCCAGGATGAAGACACTGATGAGTTATTCTTTAATGAACTAATCAAAGCCTCCAAGTAATCTGCCCTTGTCCTTATGGGGGACTTCAACTTGCCAGACATCAACTGGGAATATCACACAGGTGGCAGCAACAGGTTCAGAAGATTCCTAAAACATCTGGATAACTTCTTGGTGCAGGTAATAAGGGAACCAACCAAGAAAGGTGCTTTTCTTAATTTGACTTTTTCACTAACAGAGAGGGTCTCATGGGAGAAGTGACAACTAGTGGCTCCCTTGGCCACAGTGACCACGAAGTAGTCAGGTTCAAAATCTTTGCTAGTGGGAGGAAAACTGCCAGCAAGACTTTAACACCAGACGTGAGGAGAACAGACTTCAGGCTGCTCAGAGCACTACTTAGTAAGATGGCCTGGGAAGAAGCTTTCGAAGGTGTTGGGGTCCATCAGTGTTGGTCCTTTTTTAAGTACCACTTACTAAAAGCATAGGACCAGTCAGTTCCAAAATGCTGAAAATCCAGCAGGTGAGGCAAAGAGCCAGCTTGGTTGAGCACGGATCTTTGTTTGAAATACAGCAAAAAAAGAAATTACATGGTCAGTGGTTCAAGGTCAGGCAACATGGGAGGACTACAGAGATGCTGCTCGGCATTGTAGGGAGGAAATTCACGCTGCCAAAGTTCAATTAGAATTGAAGCTGGCCAGTACTGTGAAGGACAATAAAAAAGGCTTTTAAAATGTATTAATAGCAAAAGGCAAACTAGAAATAACATGGGCCCATTACTCGATAAGTATGGTCACCTTATCAACAGGGACACAGACAAAGCCAAGACGTTTAATGCTTTCTTCACCTCGGTCTTCAACACCAATGGTGGACTTTGGGGCCCCCAAAACCCTGGCTAGAAAACCATGGCTGCAAGAATGATAAACTCCCAATCAATCCAGAACGTGTACATGATTTGCTACTACAGCTAGATCCCTACGAGTCAGTGGGGCCTGAGGGTGCTTAAAGAGCTGGACGAAATCATAGCGAGACCTCTCCCTGTGATTTTTCTATGATCTTGGAAATCTGAAGAGGTCCCAGTTGACTCGAAGACGGCAAACATTGTTCCAATCTACAAGAAGGGCAACAGGGATGACCCTGGCAACTACAGGCCTGTCAGTCTCACTTCTGTTCCTGGCGAAATCATGGAGAAGATTGTTCTGGGAGTTATTGAAAAACATCTGAACAACAATGTAGTCGTTGGTCCCAGCCAATACAGGTTCATGAGGGGAAAGTCTTGTTTAATAAATTTAATTTCGTTATACAAGTTTAACCACCTAGTTGACCTAGGAAAGTCTCTCGATGTGATCTTTATAGATTTCAGTAAAGCCTTTGATACTGTCTCTCACAGTATTCTCCTGGACAAGAAGTCCAGCACACAATTAGATAAACACACGATGCAGTGGGTGAGTAATTGACTGATGGGCTGGGTTCAAAGGATTCTAGTAAATGGCATTATGTTGGGATGGTGACCAGTCACTAGCAGAGTTCTGCAGGGATCCATCTTAGGGCCAGCACTCTTCAATGTCTTTATAAATGGCTTACAATCAGGACTTCAGGGATGACTTAGCGAATTTGCCAAGGACACGAAACTGGGAGGAGCTGTCAGCACTCTTCGAGGGCAGAGAGGCCCTGCAGGAGGATCTGGACAAATTGGAGAACTGGACAATCACCAACTGTATCAAGTTCAACAAGGGCAAGTGCCGGATTTTGCACATGGGGCACGGCAACACTGACTGTACATACAGACTGGGGGACGAGATGCTGGAGAGCAGCTCCATGGAGAAGGATCTGGGAGTTCTGGTTGATGGCAAGTTGAACGTGAGACAACAGTGTGTCCCAGCAGCCAAGAGGGCCACCCATGTCCTGGGTGCATCCAGCACAGCATTGCCAGCCAGGTGAGGGAGGTGATTGTCCCGCTCCGTTCTGCACTGGTGCGGCCTCACCTGGAGCACTGTGTGCAGTTCTGGGCAACACAGGATAAAAAGGAGATAAAGCTACTGGAGAGTGTCCAGAAGAGGGATATGGAGTTGGTGAAAGGTTTGGAGGGGAAGCCATGTGAGGAGTGGCTAAAGTCACTCAGTTTGTTCAGTCTGGAGAAGAGGAGACTGACGGGACACCTCATTGTGGTTACAGCTTCCTCACAAGGGGAGTAAGAGGAGTAGGCACTGAACTTCTCTCTTTAGCAACCAACAACAGAACCCAAGGGAATGGCAGGAAGATGTTCCAGGGGAGGTTTAGGTTGGACATTAGGAAAAGGTTCTTCCCCCAGAGGGTGATGGACACTGGAACAGGCTCCCCAGGGACGTGTCACAGCCCCAAGCCTGACAGTGATCAAGAAGAGACTGGACAACACCCTCAGACACATGGTGTGAACTGTGGGGTTGTCATATGCAGGGACAGGAGTTGGACTCGGTGATCTTTGTGGGTCCCTTCCAACTCAAGACATTCTGTGATTCTATGATTCGAGTTTTTCAGAGTGTGGGGGACACCAACTGAACTACTACTTCCCTGTGGCACAGTTTTGCTGAGGGTTTTGGTAGGAAACTGCTGGTATTTGCACTTCAGTTTAGTTTAGATTCCCTGGCAGCTGGGTCTTGTAAAAACCCAAGAAAACATTACAGCTTGACCTTCCTCACACTGGAGCTCAGGGTGCACAACCTGAAGAAAGCAAGCCATAAGCTGGACTGCTACTCTGTGCAGAGAGCCAAGGGACTAGCCTTTGCCTCACACTTTCACAGTGTCAGTTAAACTTTTCCTTAAGAAAGTGTTCATGGGAGAAACAAGTGAAATGTCTGTTCTCAGTGTTCACAACCCTGATGTTACTCTGGAGACTGAACAGTACACTTTTGGCCCCCTTTCCTATACTGTTTTCTTTACAGACTGATGAAAGGGAAAGGGCTATCCTACACATGAATCAAGGGAGTGTCCCTCACTCCCCTTCTCCTGCCCTGTCAAGCACAGACACTGGGCAATATAAAATGAGGAAAAAATCAAGCAAGTATAACCACATTTCCTTACCAGTTGTCAAGGTGTTCACATGCTCTATCATCGGTTGTGGTTCAAGGGAGTGGATGAAGAAGAGTAGGCTGACAGAGGATGCTGGAGCAGGCAGCTTTTGCTGTAGATGGTATGTGTTGGCAGAAGCAGCTGATCACTCCTCCAGCAAAGGGAAAAGGTGAGAAGTGGCATATCAGATTTCCTTCTACAGGCTCTTTAACAAACAAACATGTCCTTGTGTTGTCAGCCACCAGTAAACATCCACTTTCCTTGCTTCATAAAGGCCTCATTATGTTAAAATAATTTAAGCAAAGAACAGGTGTTTCATTCGTTTTATTTTGTTTTGAAGAACAATGCTAAACAAAACAAAACACAAAAGCACGAGAAAGACAAGAGTTTTGCTGCAGGCACTTGGAGCAGTGCAAAACACAGAGAGAATACCAACAAAGCCTGACTCTCCCTGCACTGGGTGACAGACAAGGTTTTGGAAGCCAGTTCAACAAGGACGTGAAAGGGATGTTTCAAGATCCACCCATTTCAAACAGCGCTTTTATCTGTCTAAGGATTATGTTACTTTAATCTTAACCTCATACAGATGAAAAGTGATACATTCATCATCTTCAAACAGGATGGCTATAGGTGTGTATGTTTTCTATGAGGAAATTTTATTGAGGCTAGGCTGAGAATTCGCTATTAAAAATAAATGAATAATCTAAATAAATTTTTTTTAAAAGGATGTTGTGGCTTGCTTTTTTTTCTTCTGGGAGATACCTTTCACAGAAGCCGGAAGCAAACTGTCATCTACACAATGCGGGTTGGGGGGGGAACCACACAAAACAGGAAAAGCAGAAATGGAAAACAATTATTAGATTTCACCAGTATACGTCTACAATTGCCTGACCTCACTTCTGCTATTCATTTCTTCTTCACGTTATATCTTGTCTTTTTATTATCAATGTGGTATATACAAAATATTACATGCAGTATAATTTGAGGTTCTAATGTGTGCTTGGGTAGGATGACTGTGTCTATTGAGACTCCTAGATTACTCCTATTAGGGGGTGAATGTCACACTATTTGTCATCCAAAAGATAATTTTCCCTAGACTTATATTAAGGTCTCATATTTTATGATAACTTCTGTATTATGTTGATCTTGGCATTTTTCATGAACCCATTCATCAGACAGGTATCTCCAGTGGTAACTGCAGCCTTGCAAAATTTTACTTGCTTTCAGGGTGAATAAAATATTTTTTTTTCAGCTTCCTTAGTGATACCAAAAGAGCATTTGACTCCCTGTAAGCATGCTAATAAAATTCTGGGGCAAACTTTGCACATACTGAGAAGCATATATATATAGGAGTTAATTTATTGATCTTAGAAAACACTGTGTCAGAAGGGAATCAAATTTAGCCTGGACTAAATGTTTTATCTGGCAGCTGTCTGTAGCCACTGATTTCTAGCTGTGCCAGAATTTAACACCAAATTAATACAGCCAAGCAGTTAAGAGGTACAGTGTTCGAGATTTTTGATGTAATTTACTATGATACATTTTTACACGGGTGAATGGGCAACTGTGTGAGAAGGATGACCAGGTTTGAATTAACTGAAAATTTGGCTTTACACGTGGCAT
Source organism: Pampusana beccarii (assembly GCA_013399365.1). Taxonomy (NCBI): domain Eukaryota; kingdom Metazoa; phylum Chordata; class Aves; order Columbiformes; family Columbidae; genus Pampusana; species Pampusana beccarii. The sequence continues at coordinate 195,451 of VWYH01001160.1, read as the reverse complement.
AGCATGAAGAGGAGACCCACTGAAAGAGAAAAGCTTGCATATTATAATTAATAAGCATTAAAAAGATTTGCAAGATGTCAAATATTGTTTAGAAATTGTACCAAAGCTTCACAGGATAAGGGTCAGGGAGTGGCCCCAAGGATGGCATACTCAATTATAATTAACCTTTCAGATTCCTCTTAGGTTTCAGAGAAACTCGTGATCCTAATTGAAATTAAATTGAGGGAGGTGGAGAGCGATGGTTCTTGCCAAACTATAAACTGCAATAAAACGCATCAGATTTAGCCGTGCGTGCTAATTTCTTCTTGTGGAGCACTCTGAGGAGCTTATACAGACACTAAATCAAATCCACAGCTTTATCTGACTAGGTGAGGCCTCAGCACTCCAGTCAAGAAGCAAAACAGATGCAGATCCTTTTGCCAACAGCATGCATTTCTCATGGATAAAGGGAGCAATTTTCTGTTCCCTCAGGTGCTGCTCTATGCTAGCATTCAGTAAGCCTAACAAAAAATCCCAGCTGCTCTCACCTTGGAGGAAGAAAACACAAACAACTCTAAACAAATCAATCTAACATTTCCTATAGCCTCTAATGTGGAGCACAGTCAATTCTTTTCTGCCTCCTCCCCTTTTTTACGTAATAAAAATCTACCGTTCCTGTCATCCCCAATATGCTGAAAGCCAGAGAGTGTAAATGCAGCCATTCATATAATTTGAATGATAATCGAAAATAAGCAGAAAAGGAGCATAAATTTATCAAACTTGTGAGAATATTCTAGGAAAAAAGGAATTTCCTGAGGTAACTGTCCTTGACCTGGCTCTTTAATCGAGTGAAATTTCATCACTTTATCTAATATCATGCTTCATGCTTCAGGCTCCCAGCAATTCTATTTTAGTGTGGTCTAATGGGCAGCTGACACATCCACTCAGCACCAGACTGCATAATATGTGCTGACACACTGTGTGGTGAGCACCCTATTGAGAGCTGTTTATTTGTGCCTGGCAAGGAAAAAATCATCCAGTAAAGTCTCTTTATAACAATTTCAGCTTCAGTTTTCAGGGCCTCCATGGACTCTACATTTTGAGAGGTTCAGAAGCATTTCCAGGGAAATTCAGTTGCTTATTTGGGTGGCTGTACATTATCTGACTTTAGGTGAGAGGTTGTGAAAGCAATGGTTATGGTTGTCTGAAACCTGAATCTAGATAGTGTAATGAAGAGTGTCATTCTAACTGCTTTGGAGCCAACTCTTCTCAGAACCCCTGATTCAACTTGATATTCTGAGGTTAACACACTGTATTGGGACTGAAAATAGGAATGCACAAGAAAAGCTTTTATATTTATTCAGTTCAGTAAGCATGGCAAACTCATCAACAGCTATTTGTACAGTGTATCATGGTGGGACTTACTTTGATGTTCTGATTTATGCTTGCTATTTTTCCTACAGTACTACTTTAGAGTAGGAATGAACCAAAAAAAAAAAAAAAAAAAAAAAAAAAAAACACTCAAAAAAAAAAAAAAAAAAAACAAAAAAAAAAAAAAAAAGGCAGATAAGGCTCTCAACATAATAGCAAAGTACACTATCATAAACAAAGCAACATCAGAAAATAAAGGAATTACACAATCATAGTGATTCTGACCTCTCAAACTCATGTAGAAATCAAATCCACTACATAGTGACCAAGGAATACATCTCCTATACACATACAAAGAGCTAACTTACTAAGATACTTCTCTTACTTATTAGCTATGGATAAATAGCTAGTGTGTAAAGCAAGTTATATGTACACCCAGATAACAAAAGAATAAATGCACACAAACAGAACTGACTAAAACCCATGCCTCATCAAACCGTCCACACTGAAGGGTATACCCAAATTATATCTAGACATACAATTACTGATCACCTGAGCACTTGGAGTGGGAACAAAATTTATTTTGAAAACATTGTGGGAAAATTATTCTATGATTCTATAGAAGGTATTTCTACTCTTTCATCTAACCTTAATATGTGTTTTACAACTCATTTATTTTCTACATGGAAACATATGAAATGAACAAATAAAGAATGTATGTGTATTATCCGCAACTGTACCTTGCGGGAAGTGTGTTTTGACCTTGATAGTGTTACAAAAGTAACCTTGGCTTTTTCAGTCTCTTACTTTAGAATATTCAAAGTCAGATCTTTTAATAATTGGCTATTTGGGAGAAAATCACTTGAAGATTCTGTAAACAGGAAAAAGGTCAAGCCTTTTAATAATCTTACAGACATATGCTATGTTTGCCATTGATGATACATATACATTTCTAGAATCAGAATTGTTGAGTTTAAAAGCTATTTTACTAGAGACTGCTCAGACACAGCTTGTTTCTGTGAAAAAAATGTTGTATATTACTAACACTTTAGAATTGCAGTTTGCAAGGAAACAAATGTAGAAAAACTGCTTCTTGTATCTTTTTTTTTCTTTTTCTCCAAGAAAATGAAACTCTGAAGGGCTAAATCGAGTTTTCAGTGGTTTAAATTGTGTCAGGTTCAGATTCATTATTATCTGTTCCAATTTTATTCATTTGTTTATTTTGCATGAGTGAGTACTTTCTTGAAATACTTTAAATCCTCCTTTTTCCCCAAGTTGAAAACAGAAGGTAACAAAACAATTTGTACCAAGACAGGGTTTGTCCAAATTGCCACTATCTCACATAGTTCAAAGTTATTGAGGTGTAAGAAAAGATTAAATAACTAAAAACTGATTTTTTGTCTAGAAAATGATAGTATGTATTATTTGCTAGCAGTATAGTTCATATGTGCACTCAGTAAATATACACTCATTTGTATATGCAGGTGTACATTTATCCACCCACCCGTATATAAAAAGGCTAATACATATACGAGCATGAAAGTCTCCATCATGAAAAAGCAAAACAAATCTCTCAAAAATAAGAAAACATTAGAAATGCAGCAGTTTCAGTCACTTCAGAACCATTAACTTTGCTATCCTGTACAGACTGGGAGCTGTACTTTCAGTGCATGTAAAACGCTTGCCAATCTTTAGCACAAAGTAGACAGGCTGTGCCATGAGCCAAATAATTATGTCAAGAAGAACCTAAGTCTCTTAATTTCTAGACATTTTATTTTACCTGTGTAAGCTTCCTTGCAAATTAACATAATTTCATTTCAGTGTGATTTCCAATTATAGAGAGCATCCTTCCAGGGGATCTAGAGGAAGGAAGACCTAGCTTTTAACAAAGAACGCAACTACATGTCATGATGTCTGCAGCAGTTTTTCTGTACGTGCTCTGGAGATAAGTTGCTTCTCACACTACAGTCCTTGGTCTCACCTTTGCCTCACAGGTGTCATGCACAAACTACCATAGCATCAGTGTGGCAAATGGTATGTGGTTGACACGGTAGAGTGAAGTGAGGAAAAAAGTGAAAATTATCATCCAGAGAGAGTATTCTGAGCCACTTCTGAGCCAAACAAGCACCTCCTTATCTGTAAGAGATGGAGGTGGCTTAGCTCAGCCTTGGCATCAGACCATCCTTTCAGGTTAGGGGCAGCTCCCTTCCAGCTCATCAGCTTCAGAACAGCAACATTTTGCAGCAATGTCACTTCCAGGACACTATTCCCAGACACTGGGATAAATCTCAGGGGCATGAGAAGGAGATAAAAAATGTTAAGAGGGACATAGGGCAGATGTGCACAGATTCAGTGTCAAAGAGGCTGAACTTGAGCTCACTAAGTGGAGCCATATAGCCATGAATGTCGGCTATCATCCCTCCTAAAAACACTAAGAGTACCAGAAAATACTGCCCATGTGTAGCTTCAGGTCTACAAAGCAGGCACCAGTGATATTAAGCTAGTATTTTATCATGTAAGCTTTGTGTTTCCACTTGCACATGTCCAGGAGCAAGCTACCCAGGAACTATTTTTCTCTCCGAAGTGATCGTTTCACAATTGTTGAGACTTACACAAACTGAGGAAACCCTACGAGGAGAAGACACACAGAAACTTTCAGAAGATTCCTCAATAGCTTTCTGTTAGGAGAAAGGTACATTTGTTTCAGATTCCTTCATCTGTAAAGGTGAGTCATAGCATGCTTCAGCCTCCAGTCAGATAAGGTATTGATCTTTGCTGCTCAGCCAGAGTAAGTATTTAGGAGTAGATTCCAGTTTTCAAGGTAGAGAGCAGTAATTGTGCACAAGTGTCGTGATCTTTGGAGGATGAGGTAATGCAGAGAGGTTTTTTTAATGAGCTTGGAGAAGGAAAGAGGAACTCAAAGAAAGTAAAGGAGTTATTATAGTTCAACAGTAAGCCCTATTCATGCACAGAATTCTAATAAAATCTGCATGTCATCTATCCAAATGCAAAACAGAGAAACATATAAGCTATGGAAGAAGAGCGAAATCAACAAAACAGTTTCTAGCTTTGTATGTACTTGTTTCCCAAAGTCAGCATTGAAACAAAAACAGATAAAAAAGACAGAAAATTCTGTCCTTGTAAGGCACAAAAATTCTAGTGGTATCTTCACATGAGTTTGTGTGTGATAAAAAGTGGAAATACAGCCTAGTATTAATACGCTTAGAACCACCAGGAGGGCTTGCATAGAAATCTATTTTGATGTATTTATACATGTGTGTATATATGCATGTATATATTATATATGTAAATATATATATGGATGGATGGATATATATTTCATTCAATCATTAGGTAGAAATTTTCCTAGTTTTGAATTTTACCTAAATCTAGTAATTCAAAATGTGTTATGTAAAGCAATTTCTGATGCCTGATTAATCTTGAAATTATAATACTTCTCTTGCCCTGGCCGTGGAAGTCACAGCTAGCATAGGTTTTGGACTGCAGTCCCTGAATTCCAGTCATAAACAGATACATGGATTATTTGCAAAGCTACATCTATTTAGTCCAAGTACAATTAATAAGGCAAAAACCTTGAATAATGCAAGTAGGACCTTCCTACAGGAAAATACAGCTTAACAAGGGCCAGTGAAAAATTAATTTATTTGCTGTTGAAAGCGTATTTCATAGCAACACACACACATTGCATTGTTCTGACTTTTTGGCTAACTAATTCCATAAATAATGAATTTAAAGTACACAATTAATTAACAAGGCATAGGGTTCAATGTGGAATCAATAACAATCTTTCCTTCGTAGTGCTTTAGGTTAAGATCCCCAAATAAACATTTAATTTAGATTTTCATGAGGGAGTTTCTGTGTATATATCAAGTTATTATTAAATGCTTTTACAGAATAAAAGATTAACTATATAACAGATGGAACATCTGTTAAACATGTTTTAATTCCAATATCCATTTCTCTTAGGTTTTAATTCTATTGTCCATTTCAAGGTACTAAACTTATTTTGAAGGCGTAGTATTAATATATTTCACATAGTATGTAATTGTAAACAGCTATTTTACTGTATAGTTAGTAGCAGCCTTATATGAATAAGGCTGTATGAATGACCATGATGACGGTATAGAAGCACGCACAGAAGTACCAGGCCCTCACATAAAACATACCAGAGGATGGTGTAAGGGCTTGTGCACGGAAATATGCATGCATACATGGCACAGGCTGGAGGCATAGTCTATAGATGCTCCTCAGCCTTATCCCCTCGGGATTTTGCAATTGGGGCTGCACAGAAGAAAACAGAGGCCAGGCTGTGGCAGAGCATAGAGTCACTTCACAAGTTATTTCAGCCATTTCTACCTCCACTCACTGTAAGCAGCTGTGAGTAATGGGACAGGATTCTGTTCGCAAAGACAGACGAAATTAGACAGAAATATAATTTTACCTTTCTCAAGATGGTTGAAGAAAGCTGCATTTTGCTGACTGCCACACTTTGTCCTTTAAGACGCAACACCACTAATACTCCTGCCCTAACAATAATATGCCTGTTAAAGATTTTTGAGTATTACTGGTAACCGACAAAACAGCAATTAAACAAGGCAGATATCACATGACTTAAAAACTGAAGAAGATTGTATTTTTTAACGTGAAGAGGGAAGGAACAAATCAGCTTCTAGGTCCTTAATCAGACAGGTGCTGTTGCATTTTAAATAATGCAAGAATCAAGCTACAGATCTCCAGGACATGTTTAAATTTGTCTAGCGTTAAATTGATTACTGAAGATGTTGAAGCAATTTGTGTTAAATGAAAACATTTGGACATGGGTCATGGGTCAGACTGCCCTAGCCAAATGGTTATTTCATAATTGTCCACCATGGGATTTCTTGCATTTTACTGAAGCATCTGGTACCAGCCATTGTCCAATGTAGAATACAGGGTTGGATGGAGCCAATATTCTCATCAGGTTTCAGCATTTTTCTGTGCTAATTGTAATTATCTTTTAATTTAAATTAATTTCAACCCTTTACCTCTATCCACACCCAAATTTTGCTCAGCTTTTCTGAAAAGTTCAGGACAGCCCAGTGGCTCAGGCAAGATGTTAGAGGTATAAATCTCTAGCAATTTGGATAAAACCAACTCGCCTGCATGAATATTTCTAACAAACTAGGTGTCTGAAACCCCTCAGTCAAGGAAGGACTCATCCTGCATCTCTTGTTTTTCCCAGAAGTTGCATTTATTTTTTTGTTCTTATCTGAATGGCTAATTTCAACTGTTTGTTAATAACCTGGGGACAGCTAAACTATCTTATTTTTCCTTTTCAGTTTAAAAAAAAAATTCAAAAACATAACCTCTGAGATGAAAAAATAAAGTGAATGATATTGGAAAGTAACCATGAAGCAGTTCATTTAAGAAGTTAAATCAATCAGGATACCAAGACTATGAAGCTAGAAATCAGATAAGGGTCTCTCCAAATCCCAATTTTTCATCCTGGACCTATTCTTCTCATATATCAAAAGTGAAAAAGAAAAGGCTTGGCTAACTTTGTCATCTTCTCAAAACCCTTTCTAAGTTTCCCAGCTATCCTCACTGTGGTTGAGGAGGTAGAGCTGATTGTAAAAGGCCTGACACACAAAAGGTATTGGTAGGGAAACAAAAGAGAACAAAAGAGAAAGAGAAACAAAACCACAGACACACCTTTCCATGCTTCTGTGTTTTGTGGTCAGGGACATTTTTGCTGAGGACCTTGACAGCTGGCCTGTAATAAGTAAGATATACAAATTTATTTTTAAAAATGAAGAAATTGCATTAACCCAGAATATTTTGAAATTTCTCTTTCAGAAAAGATGTGGTTCCTTAGGCTGAGCTAAGATTAGGATTGTTATTGTAGATTACTCAGAACATCTTAATTTGTGTATGTGGAGAGCGATAACTTGACGTACAAAATTAAGAAAATTTGTGAAGGTTTAGAAAATATATGTTGTGCAGAAGATGAGGAAGAAAGTTGATGCCAAGAAATAAATGCTCATGTTCTGAGAGCTCCTAATGTGTAAACGGTTCAACATGATGGAGGAGGATGTGGAGAAAAGATAGAAAAGAGAATTCAACCTTTTCTCATATGGTTGAGATCACTTTAAAAAAAATGAATAAAGCATCGAAGAGGTCACACCATGAGAACAGGAGCTCACCAGAAGTTTAAGAACTCTTTACACAGATTCTTAGAAATGTCCGTTGTATTTTAAATCACTAGATTAACCATGGATAATGGTCTAAAATCTTTAATCCAGACAAATTACAAAACAACCGAGATATATAATCTCCGGGAGGGCTGAATAAAGCAAAAGTAAGGATCTTTGTCCTACTAAACGTACATAAAAGAGATAGGATTTAATATATTCATTGTATCCCTGATACATCCTTTTCTCTCATCAAAATACTTCAACGTTCATTATGGCTCTTTTCATGCTAAAATAATATCAACAAATACAAAGCATGATCAGCTACAGTGGCATTTCACACCACCCATCAGTTACAGAGCCTGAAACAGGAAGCTCCATTTTCTAAATTGAAAATGTTTGAATGGGCTGTCAAAAAGCCTTTCAGTAAATGTGTTCCATCCAACAGAAACAAACCCTGTGCAAACAAATCAAGTGGTGCAGAAATCCTTTGCACAAGATGATAGGCGAGGCCTCCATGCTGACACTGTATGCAAGCCAAGTTTTCATGTACTTTGATGGCTGACCTCCAACTCCTGACATATTCATTATATTCCAGCATGTTGGGCGCAGATTGCATTGAAGTGATGACAGCTACAAGACAGCCAACGAGGAATATGGGCATTCTGGCAACAGGTGGCCTTTCATTTGTACTGGGAAAGTTAATCTAGTTTATCATCAAAGTATATTATGTTCAAGGAGTGTCATGTTTTGAGAAGTCTAGTGACAGATCAAACAGAGGAAGCATTCTTCCATAGACTGTGACATTTTTTGTAGACCAAACCTTTCAAATTGCTCTGTTGTTTATGCTTGATTTAGGTCAGTTAAAAGCTATTCCATTGTCTTGGGGTTTAGACTGCTGGCTCCAAATTACAGTTTCTGTCCTATGTCAAAGGCTGATGGAGGCACGCCGTAAAGTATGCAGCCCTGGGACCACCATCAGCCACACGCTGGGGAATACTTGATTACCTTGCAAAAGGTTATTTTAGAAAGATGATACTCCTCAACGAAAAATAAGAGATAGAAATACTTCTGGGAATGTGCGTGTCTTTAGCTCTGACAACCACATTAGCTGCAAATCCAGACCTGAAAAATCTTACCCCCCCTGCCCACTTCACTTATCTATTTCAACAGACTGAGGAAAATGATGTGTAAAATTGAAATCATGTCAAAGTCTCATAACTCAAGTGTTTGATATGAACTCTTGGTTTAATTTCGCTTCTGCTTTTGGAGGTAGGTCAGAGAAATACTGCACCGCAGCTAAAGAAAACCATTGATTTTACATGTGAGAATATAACCACAGAGCTGACACCAATTTTTCTGTTGAAATAGTTTTGGGGTAACAAATTATTTTTTAACTAAACAAAGATTTTCAACAAATAAATCCACTTGCCAAGGAAATCAATAAAGCAGAAAAGACCCAAACCCCCCAAAAACTTAAACCAGAAATGGAAATCTGGAACTCCTGGAGCAGTCTTCAAATATTGCGGCTTTAATACCCTAAATTACTTTTTCTTCTCTACTGATCATTTTCTGGGATGCAGAATTACCTGAGGATTTTGGAAGTAAAAGTAGACACGTCAAGGGAAATGTGATCTAGCTAGGGAAACTGAGACACCAACAGCACCAGCAGAATAACAGGGTTTGAACTACAGCTCACGCATTCAGATTTCATGACCTTCTATCAAAAATAACAGTTTAATGGAAAATGTAGACAAGTGACTTCACTTCATAGAATAGTATTCTCCAAATAGAAGAAAAAACCCACATATTTTTCTAGCATTTGTTTCTACCCGTGTAGTTAGGCTTAGGCTATTGCCAAATAAGGATCCAAATGTAGTCTGACAGAACAGCAGTGTGAAGAATCCAGGCAGGTATGTAAATGTTATTTTTGTAAAGGTTAATATTAACCAGGAATCTCATATTTGGCTTTTGCATTCATTGAACATAATATCTGAAATATTTGAATCAATACAGATGCATGGATGTTTCAGTTGAGGTAAAGAGTGTGTTCCCTGAAATCATCCTAATTTCCTTCACTGTGGCTTTCATCATAGAGTTGCCTTCAAGCATATGGACCTAATTAATTCAAAGTGCAAATTAATGAGAAAACGTGTTCCAGAATAGCACAGGTCAACTAGATCCTTTAATCCTTGCAACCAGACCAGAGTTAAAGCAAAGATATTTACAACCAGTTCCTAGCTTTCCAAGCAAATAATTTACTGGCATGTAGTTTTTTTTTAACTGGAATATACTAAGGAGAAAATTTCTCAGATAACTGCGCCTTTAAGACGTGTCAGGAACCACTTGAAACTGTGGCATAAGTATATAATGTTTCTGACATGACCAATGAGAAATCTGAATTGTCTTTCATATGGTTTTCATATATAAATATACCTGTTAACAAAGTAAAATATTTTAAGATGAATCCTGAGAAAATATGGGTTTCTGATAAATAATGACTCCTCTTTCAAGTTAGGGGAATCAAAAATACACATCATGCTGAAAGGTAAATCCAGCTAGGAAAAAAAAAAGTAGGAAATAAATTACACAAGTTTGCAGAATGTGACAGATGGAACAGGGTTCAGGGCGTTATCTAATAAGTGAAAGCAGACAAATGAACAGCAAGTATGCTGCTTTTCATAGATGAATACACCCAGATCAACACCTCTCACTGTTACGATGGCCATTGACACCCATTAGTTGACAGTTGTGAACATTTTTACTTCTGTAAGTCCTTTCCTGCATACAAGAGCGGGTCCTGGTTCATCAGTTGTTTGCCCAACCTGTCTAGTGGATTTATAGATTCTGATTATGGTCGTCTTTACAGTGTTTTGCAGCTAATTAAGATATATGTGCATTCTGCTCCTTGTGTGACTGAGACCAGAATCATGCTCACAGGCTCTAATTTCTTTCATGTTACAACAAAACATGCTCTATCACATGTTTTTGAGATGAGATGCCAGGTGTTGCCTCATATTCTTTGCCTATTGCTCATGTTTGCCTAACTCCGTAAAACTAATTTTACAAACGTCTTTTAATTTAAAAAGATGTTACGTAGTTCCTTGTGCTCCTCTCTTTTCCCTGTGATCCTAACTGTCAGAAAAATAATGTTTTGGAATTTTAATTTAATGTAATAGTATAGTTCTTCCCAACTTTGTCCTTAATCCCTGTAGTCAGTTATTGAGTAGCTGGAAGCTGAAAATAACATGTAATTTGGTTAAGCAGGTGATTTTGTAAGTCTCATGCATCAAAGAACACATTGCAGAATTATGCCATATAGTGTTGACTGAGCTAGGTGTTAAATAATAACCATGTGATTTTTTAATTATTTTTTTTATTTTATTTTTTTAATGCCTGCTGTTTTACAGAGACACTTCATCTTCTCTGCTTTTCTCATATTGCAGTTAGCCAATGAAAGCAGATCTATGGAAAATAAGCTTTGCAATGGCTTCCTGCCTCTTGGAAAGGGGAAAAGAGTTGGCCCAGATAGGAATTTTTAATGTCCTAAGTGCAGGGTAGCTGTTCTGTTTAAGGAAAAGGGCAGATATAAACTTAATTTGATGTATGCATCTCCTTCAGCTTAAAAGAAGGTGGAGGGGAGGGAGACTTGGTCCACAATATTTTAAGAAGAAACTTAAAGGCTAAATTTGCTTCCTTCTTCATAGCCACTATTAGTCTGCAGTCTTACAAAACCTAGGAGTAGGACTGCATGACTTTCAGTGTTGCATACAAGCATATCAGCTTTCTGTGCATACTTAGACCCTACAAAGTACTTACTTTTGCAGGCTGTTCCACCAGCAGAAAGAAGACTGAGAAAAGTAAATTTTATTATACACATCACACAATTTTATGGCTTCTCATGCTTTTATGCATGGATTAACAGAACGGGGCTCTGGTTCAAAAGGGTGCTTGTTGACAATATTCTAATAAAAATGATACACAATGATATTAAAAGACAGAGATAAACAAACTGCAGCTAGACAAAATAATCATGACAAGTTCTCAAGAGAAAACTACCATTTGTAAAGGCAAACACTAAGGCTTTCTCTGGACTGAGTCAAAGCTATTGTTTTTCTATAACTAGACTGAAAAAAAATTTTAAAATAGTGTTATCTCCCTCAAAAATCCCAATAGCAGACAAAGCATGTTCACTGGTTTTTGTGAAGTACCCAGGTAATGTAAGATCTGAACCTTACCCCTACAGTTGACCTCATCTGATTGAACTTATGCTAACTCTGAAAGTGAGTGCTCTGTTTATACTAAATTTTTGGCACAAATAAGTTGATGTGTGGTAGTTATCTGTGTGTAAAAAGCTCCTTTGCCATGTAAGGCAACTACTGGAAAAGGAACTTCCATGACTCATCTACTTAGAGATATTATTGTACTGCCCCAAGAATGAAAACTGTGTATTAGACAATCATACTGGTCTGACCCATTTTGCTGTTGCCATAGAGAAGGGGTCAACAGAAACACAACTATTATGTTGCGATAAGTTGTGGTGCAAGTAAAAGTGAACTCTGGCGCAAGTAAAAGTGAACTCCTCTGACTATACTGTGGGGAAAGATTCCAAAGTGGTTTTCCTTTCCCAGTCACCCCCAGAAGCAGAAGCAACATGAATTATGGAGAAACTGTTTCTTTTCCCTGCAGATACCTGTGAAATATTTGTCTGACAGAGGCACTGATTTACATCCTCACACTGATACACTACCTGCCCTGCATTTGGTCTATGCTAGATATTTATCTCTAGAAGTGTCCCATATGTTTGCACATCTATAACACACTTCCCAAAAGCTTATATTGCAGTGTCAATTAGTGAAGACATTAAAGACATTAACAAAACATATATCATGTAACTAAAATGCATTATAAGATATTGTATTTTATAGAATAATAGTTCACAAAGAGAGAAGCAATAAGCTTTTAACCCTAAAGTGTTTATGAAATGCAAAGCAGATATCAAAATGCAAGTTGGTGTGTCAAATGTCTGCAGTAATTTCATGGCATGAGGTTCTGTGACACTGCCAGTAATTTTTCTTACTAAGAAAAATTACTTCAACATTCCAACATGTTAATTTCTGGAGGTATGCACTAAGGAACTAGTGTACAGTAACTCAAATTAGATACAGCGTGTCTCTGCTTAATTTACTTCATGCTGTTAATTACCCATCTAGAGACATTTTAATGATGCTACATTTAATAATCCAGATCTGTCTATGTATAAGCACACGTTTAAATCGAGCGGAACTTATTTTGTTTTGGTACATGGCTGGCACCAGTAACTTGGGAATATCATGTAAGATGATGTTGAATAAACTGATTTTCACTAGTCCTCCTGCCAATAACAGATTGATAGCATAGAAGACTTCCCTAGGAGGCACTTTTTCCTGCTAAGACTCTTCTGTGGAGAGCAAAGTCACTTAATCCCTAGGTCCTTTTCATTTTGCAGTTCAGAACAAAAGGTCCAGACAGATGTAGTCATAGACTTATTACGTACTCTGCAAAGAGCTATGCTGCAGAGGCAATTCCTACACTTTTCTCACAGCCCACCCTCAGCTGTGTTTCAAGGTCCTTTGCTGGGAAATAACACTGATTGATCAGAACAAAAGGTACCTCCTAGCAAAGGAGTTCTTGCAAGCTACAAGGGGTCTGGCAGGGGTGAGAATCCCCTGCCTAAAAGCCAGAGCTGAAAGACAGTAGGTATAAAAAATTTCAAACTGGTTTCAACATGATGATATAGTTCTAAGTGGATTGTTCCCATGTTTCAAGCTAAGTACGTACTCTGGAACCTGCTGAATCAGAGCCAACATTTTGTCTGTCTGTGAGATGTTTCACAAATCAACTTTGGTGACAATTCTGTTAATCTTTCAGATAATTTACTTACACCTAGTGTTCTACTGCAAGTCCTATGGATGCAATAAGGATTCCTGGTTCAGACTCCACTCTCCACACCCAAAAACTGCAACCCAGAACTTATTTCTTCAGTCAGCCAGCTGTGTTCAACACATTCTGTTGCCCTCCCTATGTGTCCTGTAGACCAGGGACACTTGATTAAGGAATAATTCTTGTTACTTTCTGTCACATTGCCAGATTTCAACCTATAGGGATATTTTTTTAAAGATAAAATAGTGCATTATAAACACAGAGAAACTTCACTTAAATTAAGAAGATATTCATGCATGCTTTCAGCCTAATGAAGGCAGGAAACTTGTCTTCCTTTACAACGTGTTTTATCAGTCATGAACACGAAGGTTAAGACTACGCAGAGAGTAGTATTTTAACTATTGCATGAAGAAATATGCTCAACTTTTTATTTAAATGCAAATAAGTAAGCAATAGAAAGTCTTGAAATTGATTTTACAAATTTCACAATGAAGTTCACAAATTATTAATATTAACAGTTTTAATCTATCCAGTTTCCCTTTCATCATGCCCTGTACTTTAGAGTTCTATTTAATGTTCTGAAATCCACAGGGATAGGGAAATGTTGGAGCAGTGGGGGGAAAAAAAATAAAATAAAATAGAAAAAAGTTAGGAGTTTAAACTCGAATTATGCTAGTATACAAGAAGGTGTGCAAAATACCAATAAATCATCATTTCTTTATCCAGAGTATTGACATTGCAAACATCTTGCAGTACAAAATGTGCACTTTTTTGAAAGCAATGAGAATAATTTATTGGAACTTACTTCAAAACTCTTATTAAATAAACCATAATAAACTGACCACAGAAACTGTCAAAAAGACCACAACTGTTTACATAATTATCTCTGACAATACTTGAAAAATAAGATGACAGTCTAATAAGTCTTACAACCAATAAGATTTCTCACTTCCTTTGTCTATGTGAAAAGTTGCTACTCCTTCATTATTAAGTAATATTCAACTGCTTTGATTTTATATTTCTAAAGTAACAATTTGGCTTACATCAGTTTGAGATATTTAATTTTTCCTTTTACTTGATCTGGAACATCTCACTTTTAGCTGCTCTATGATGACATCTTTTTGGTCCTCTGAGGCCATGAAATATAACTTTTATTCACATACTTCCTTTTTTGAAAGAATATACCTGTCTTTATGTTTCTTATCTGTGAACAGTCTGAAACCTATTCCTAATAAGCTAGGCTCATTTTCACATGTAATAACAGTCCATTGTGTTGTTCTTGGCCTTGCCTACTGAGGTGTCCTTTAAAAGCACAAATCAAATTTAACTAGTCAATGACTGAGGTGCGGTACTGTCCTCCGCAGCCTTTTTTTTAAGGCTTGAATTCAGCACTTATTTCAGGACCCCTTTGACTGCTACATTCACACATTCTGCTTGGTTAGTTGTTTTCATTTGAGCAATAAAGTGGAGTTATAGATTGTACCACTCATAGTGAAGTGGTCCTCTAACTTTCTGGAGGTCAGTAGAAATCCATTGTCTCTTACCGATGTTCAGATGACCTTTCTTTTATGGGAGAGGGGTAAAGCCAAACACAACCAAAAATCCCTAAATCACTCTGTAGGAAATTATGTGACAATTTCCATGCTACCAAAAGATTAAACCAATGGTCTAGATACTTTAGAATTGGGGTCTTCCAGAATAATGATACCGAGTGAACTTCTTAGAAATACTGAAATGTATCAAAATATATCCATAGCTACTTTCTCGTTCCAAAGTGTTTGAAAACACCATAAATAGTGTAATGTTCTCTCTTAGCATCTATTTCATTTGTTAAAATAAAGTGTCAAATTGTGTCACTAGGTCTTGCAGTAGCATGGTATTATGATTACACAATTGTAAAAATAAGTAACACATCCATATTTTATTGGCAAGAAATGACATATAACCTCACTCTTAAATTCAATGGATTCCATCATACAACCAAAACCACTTTCATACCACCACTCCACTCATTTCTCTGGTGAAAAACACAAATGAAGTAACCAAGGAGGAAAGTTTAGTTGAAGTATTTCCTCAGCAGTATCTTATAAACAAATGACTATATTTTTAAACAAAACTTGAGAAAAATTTCCTTTAAATTTAATATGGGCATGCTTTCACATAAAAGGACCACCAACAAAACTCCTAATTCTTTCAATTGTTTATTTATACCCAGACTCCACGTAACTAATGGGAATAGGCTTTTCCTATGCCACATCTTTAATCTTTTATACTTAAGCATCCAAAAGACTTGACTAGATTGGGATATAAATGTCCTAGACATTGTGCAAAGAAATGTTAAACGAGAGTCTCTGCCAAAAAGAACTCAGCCTTGTACATTACAGTTATAAAAGAGCCTGCAACATTGAATATTCTGAGCTTTGTACAACCTTCAGCTAAAGATATCTGATTCTGTGTGGATTATAGACCCAAGAGATGGGAGATGTCTGCCTCTGTCAAGCTGGCAGGAATTAATTCATTCTGATAAATGCAAAAATGCTAACTTTTTAGGTCTTCAAGGCTACATGACTATCAGGTCATTTGCCTTTGATCCAATATAAATGAAGATACCTGTTCTGAGGATTAGCACAATTTAATTATTTATTCATTCCTTACTCTCTCCTCTTCCCTGTAAACGGCTGTTAACAAAATATGGGATTTTTTAAAAACTTTACATGAAATACAATGAGGGATTTTTTTCAGAGGACTTGCTTACTTTGAATATAGTGAAATATCATTCATGGTTCTTCTAAAGTATGCAGCCTATGAGACACAGGCAATCACTGTGAGAAAGTTCACACTGACTGTCTACACCAGTATCAACTGATGGACTACCCTGAATGACAAGAGACGCTTGATATCTTGCAGTGTCAGGACATACAAGCAACGTTTCAGAAAGGTATCTATACCGAACTGTTGTCTGTAGCAGTTGGCACAGCACGAGTTAGAGAAAGATGGACTAGTTCTAGCCCAGTGATTATGAGAAACAGATCTCCTCCACTTTTCTGCCCCTCCTTTCACATTCTACTCTGCTGAGAGATCCCATTAAATTGTGCTGTTGGGAATAAAGACCTTCATGTTTTATAAACCATTGTGAAATGAGTGCCTAACAGTGAAGTTTTGCCTTTTCTCATGCAATGCTCCCTATTGCACAAATAGGGTCAGAATTCAGGGCCAATAGTTATGAAATAAAAATCTCTTTATGCAGGAATTTCTCTCCTTGGTACTTGTAGCCTAATTATTACCTCTTTCTCCCAAACTGATGAAAGGTTTTGGCCTACTGTTTCTTTTTTTCACCAATTTCAAAAGAAAAAATCTATGATAGAAACAAAGTTGTATTATCAGAACATAGAATATATGTGTTGCTTCTTTTGCCATGCCAGATGGTATTTTTGAGTGGAAATAAATAGAAATTATTTGTAATCACAATACAGAAAAAAAAAAAAAGTAAATAAATAGAATCATTATCTTCCTGACAGCATGAAAAACAAACATTAAAATCAGAGGGTTTCAAGCTTATTACAATTTTCTCAGGTGTTTCACATATAACAGCAGCTAAGCTGACCTATGATTTCATGCTGACATCATGCAGATAGAACAACTTCCAAAGAGCTGAATGAAAGGGCAGATGAAACTCAGCACTGACAGACCTGACATTCAACACGCAAGATGTGCGAAAGCAAATCCATTTCTCCTCAAATCATAGAAAATATTTGCACCATTTTTTGGGTCACGAAGCTTTTGAGTTATGCCCAGTCTGATTCAAAGTCTATTACTTCTTTCATGTCAACCCCACTTACAGTTTCGATTCACCACTGCTGTCACAGAGAATATGTCGTTCACACATCCTTCCTATTCAGTCAGCTATTTAAAATAGCATGCAAAATGGGTTTAAAAATGTATGCTATATCCCAGTTCTAGCAGTAATCTACGGCCAGGTCACTTATTTTAACAAAACAAACAAAAAACCACCAACCCTGTGGTGGTAGATTTGGGAAAGGGTGTCTCCAGCAGATAAAGTAAAATAGACTAACTAGTCCTGAGGAATATAAAGTAGGTTTGTTCCCAGCCTCTCTCTGCTGCCAAGATCTCCTGTTCTGTGAAGCAGGAATGGTCTCTCTCATTCTACCACCCTCTTGAAATCTCCCTGGTGATCCTGCCACAAAATTTGTGGCGAAGTTTGCCTGCAGTGGCACAAGTTTTAGTTAGTGGTCCAGAGGGGCCCAAAAGATGAGACTACCTGTCTGCCACCCCAGTTTTTCAAAGGGAGGCTCTTCTCTCCACTGCTTATTTGTTCCCTGACAAATGGTGCCTCACTTTGTGTGTGAGGTACCTGTGGACAGCAATTTGCTGGGTTTGTTCCAGAAATGAGGCAGGTGAAACAAGCTGAAAATATAGGAACCAGGGCTGATCCACATTCACCAGTATAACTCAGATCTTTCTATATATGCAATTTACAGACCCCTAGCTGTCTGATGGACAATAGTCAGCAGATGAGTCAACTTCTCACTCATCCTTGGTGCAGACATAAATGATCTTTTCATTATGAAGAAAACTCAGCATTCAAGCTGAGTCAAAACAGGTCATATAACCTGCATAAGCAGTAATTTTAGCAAGCCAGACCCAAAAGTTCAATTTATGGTGAGACAACATGTTAAATCAAATGCAATAATGAAAGTCTTTTTCATTGATTAATTTTGTTATTGGTTTGCTGGCTATGTAGAAATTGATTTTGAACCCTGATTGTTTTATTCATCTGTTTGACTATCTGGAGAGTGTAGTACCACCATCTACACTTTGAAGGTCAACAAAGAGTTTAACTTGTTTACTTTTCAGAGACACATATGTCAACATATTGCAACCACATTTCCAAACTGTTTGATTCTTCAGTGTTATAATATGGATCTCACACTTCATGTACTGCATCAGATTTTCTAATTTAGAAGTTCGTACTTTTATTGGACGATTAAAACTGAAGATCCCACAATACAGAAGATGTCTAAAACATAACTGATCAATTGCATCTTGGACAACCCACAAGAGCAGAGTAGTATTTTCCTAATTTGGAAAGACTGTTCTATACTTCTGCCATAGGTCTTTAACTCTGTTTTTGACTGTAATCAAACAGAAAAAAAAACTGTAATTTTCAAAGCTCTTATACATCATTTTGTCATTAACAAAATGAAAGTTGTTCATACCAGTTTGTCAGACAGATATTTTGATACAACTTTTAAGATATTTTGAGAAGGTTAATTATCTAATAGATCAGTGGAGAAAGAGGGAAAATAAATGCTTCATCGTTCATAGTTCTATTTTATTTCTTTTCTATTGCAGTTACAGAAAAGCATAAGCCTAGCCAAAAACCTATTTTGAACAGAAGAGTGAAAAATGACTCACATACCATAAGTTGAGCTTCTGCAACAACTTTGATGTCACCTTGACCTGAAAAATTGACATAATTTTTGAAAGTAATTTATCCTTTATTGCTACAGAATCTAGAATCTTATCCTTTAGACTATAACACATTCATGTTTCATGTAATTTTGAGATTTTAAATGCTTAGTTTAGATAATAAGTTTCCTGCATAGTTAAAACCCAACCTTTTTCAGATTTTGCAACTAAAGAGAAACGGTGAGTTCAAACTCCTATGGATCTAAACAAAAAAACTTTTTTGTCACAATTAATAAACCCTTTTGTGTACAAAACACACATTTAGAAATAAACGTAACTCCTCTTGGAAGGTGCAAGAATTAATAGTCTGCATTCAGTAATTGAAGTTGGATCCATGACAGAGATTGCCACTTTTAAGGTTCATTTTTTAATTTTTTGAATTCAGAAATTCACAGTTCATTCACATTACTTAGAGATCCGCTAGGCATTTGAAACTGAGTTACGTTGGGAACGAAGAAATGTACTGGTTGTCTGTAAGAATTTAAGCTGACTGCACCTCTCTGCAATAGGACACCTGACTCCAGAGAAGATCAGCTCCCTCAGTGCAGCATGGGGGCTTTTTGCTTAACGATGGCCTTTCTTGTATAAATAGACAATTTAGGATGCGTAATAAAAGAAAATACAGTTAAAATTTAAAAGTCAATAAGGATGAGACTTAGTCTGAAATCTATACAAGGCACTAACACTGAAATAAAATGGTCCACAAGGGGATTTTTTTCATAAAAGAAGAGCAATTATTTCTATTCAGGTGAAGCAGTTAAAACATATTCACATTTGACAATAACAAATCTTATGGACTGCTGCTTTACAGTTTACAAAATAATGAAGAAATACAAATTTTACAAGTTACTCTCCTGAAATACAGAAAACATGGCTAGATTTATTCTCTAATATTTGGCCAACCTTGATGCGTAAAAGATAAAATGTTTCCATATATCCTAATAATAGCAGAAAGGAATTTTAAATATTGTCACATGTTTCATTTCCTTAACTCTCTGCTCTGTTTTTATTTTGTTTCTGAAAATTGGTATATTTTTAGCTTTCATTTTGGTTTTGCACCATATGCATTGTTGAGATAAATCTGTAAGACTGAGATTACCAGAATATTCGAACAAAATTATTTCCCACAGCTCACCTCCTCATTATTAATAATTAAAAATTTCAATATTTTTGTTTGGTTTATATTTTTTTAAGAAGTTGGATCCTCAGTACTGTAGTATAAGTGATATAGAGAATTCTGTATCTTTTTCCCTAGTTATTTTACCTCATTTAGTGATTTCACTGAGGACTTCATATTTCCTAAGAGAGGAAGAAAACTCTGGCTGAATTTCAACTGCTGGATTGCAGATCATCTATTTTAACCACAACTACTTGTATATATTAATCCACACAACAAGGTTATACACTTGTCAGTCCTTTCTTCAAGGATCTACAGTTTTGGACAGAAATGGTAATATTCTGCCATAATATTTACCACCAGTTCAAATAATTCATCAAGTTCAAAAATTGTTTAATCCACAGAATGACGTTCTGCTATGACAGGTAAGCTAAAACCACTGATCCTTCAGATCCCAAGTTCTGAATAACCACTCCCATCATGCAGTCAACCAACTCCGTTAATTGTCCTTCACTGATTCAGAAAACCCAACTTCCAAGGATGAAAAGTTTTTTGTCAAGTTTTTGCAGAAGGGCTGTCGACACAGTTCAGAAAAGCAGGAATTGCTGTTGTATTTAACAATGAAACAAGAATTGCAGTGAGGAGTTGAGTTTATTCATAGTGTACATCAATGCAGTGGAATCTTTACACACTCTAGAGTGGGGTCGTATTTTAAATAACACAGTCTTTATTCACCAAACTGCTGAATTTATTTAGGATTATATAAAACTCCATATTCTAATTTTCTGACAGTGTTTGACCCAAAGACATAGGTTAAGTGTTGATTTGCATGATTCAAATCTCTTATTTTTCAACACATATTTGAAAACAGTGATAAAAGAGTGACAAATGCTTTAACTATGTTGATATTAAAATGCTGTGTTGCGATACGGGATTTACACTCTGTGGCAATTAGTGTTTGAGCAAAAAGATTAACAATAGGGATTTTTTTCTGATGTATATTGGATGGAACTTAAAACTTATAATAATTTTGAATAAGCACAGCAATACAGTAATGGTAAAAATAGTGCAAGGAAATTTATTAGAGTGATTCAACGAAGTGACTACCTGTTTGAAAGCATTTATCTTCCAAGTAGTTTTTGAGCAGTTTATAAATTAGTAATAGGAAGTATGTTTCAGATGGAACTCAGAGTGCCAGAATTTAGTCTAATAAATTCTAATGATATATCTAATAATGTACCATTTTCATTACTGTTAATAAGTTTTCTTCTATTTTACATAAAGATGCAGTGTAAAAATAATCTTTATATGTAGACATGTATCACACACAGACACACTGATGTTTCAAGATTATTTTGCACTTTTCATTAATAAATATTTACCTCCCAAAAAGAAACAGCACTTTTCCCAATATCTATTAATAAAAATGAAATTATTTTTGTAGTATTACTGTCAGAAAAACTGGAGTCTATGTTTGGTTTTCTGGAAATACAGCTTTTCTTCTTTTTGTGAGAAGCAATTACATCTCTATATATTTATTTGAAATTTAACAGATTAATATAATGCTTTCCCTGTGTAGCACTAGCATTTACAGCAGAACACACAAGCCAATATTTTTCTTGATGTTTGCATTTTTTTTTACAGTCTGGCAGAGATTACATGAATGCTTACAAATAAAATAACTTTCTCATAAATATGTAGGAATGATGATGGAAGGCTAGGGGGCATATAAAAGTAATTTATACAAACCTGGATTAAAACCAAGATTAATATTGTGATCTGGTGTGAAATAATAACCCAATTTTAAAAAAAAATCAAAACAAAAAAAAACTTTTTGCTAGAAAAAGCAGGAAATACAACCTTTTTGAATCTATATGGGAAATGGACAATGTTCCATCTGTTCAGGAGACTTTGGAGGATGTTTGGGCTAACAGTGGGCTAACCAACCAGCAGAAGAAAGCTGTAGGACATACTTACTGCTCCAGGCACACAGCTGCATCCTCAACTGGTGGGCATTAGCTGTGTTGTTGGGTACGTATATCTGAGACTAGCTGCTGTGGAGGCACCTGGCCTCTTTCTAGCCCACTTCCTTGCAGCCCTGATAGAGACCAGTGCCTTTGCACAATGGTGCCATGGCTACTCTCTCCCACTCTCCACAATCCCACTTGCAGGACAGATATGCCTGGAGAGATAACAGTCAGCACCAGGGAACGTGTGCCACATCATCTTTACAGCCATACACTGCAAATCTGCACTGATCATACAACCCACACAGCAGTGGTGCCCCCAGCCCAACCACCTACCCTCCTTCCACTGCACAAGACTAGAAAGGAGACTGGGTCATAAAAACTTATCAAGTCTGCTGTCCACCACTTCTAGGACAGCCCCTAACGACTTGTTGAAATGAGGATTGCTGTAAAAATGTTGTCATATTGGTGAAATACACATCCCCATGACTGATATAGCATTGATAGCCTGATATAAAATGATATATACTGATGTAAATCATTCCTGTTTAAAATTAGGATTGTTAATTCCAAAACAAATTACTCTCTAACTTACAGCAGTTTACCTACTGTGTACAAGGTAGTGTAGTCATGATGTTTATAATTACAATTTATCTTCTGCTTCAGGATCACCTTTATTTTATACCCAATTTACCTATAAAGCTAGCTTTTACTAGATGTAAGTTAAAATTATCTGCTGATCTGCTTGAGGGTAGGTAGGCTCTACAGAGGGATCTGGACAGGCTGGATCATTGGGCTGAGGCCAGTTATATGAGGTTCAACCAGTCCAAGTGCCGAGTCCTGCACTTGGATCACAACAACCCCAGGCAGCTCTACAGGCTTGGGGAAGAGTGGCTGGAAAGCTCCCTGGCAGAAAAGGATCTGGGCATGGTGCTTGACATCTGGCTGAACATGAGCCAGTGTGTGCCCAGGTGGTCATAATGGCCAACAGCATCCTGGGGTTGTTTGGTCTAAAGAAAAGGAGGCTGAGGGGAGACCTTACTGCTCTTTACAATTACCTGAAAGAAGGTTGTGGCATGGAGGGTGTTGGTCTCTTCTCCCAAGTAGCAAGTGATAGGATGAGAGGAAATGGCCTCAGGTTGTGCCAGGGGAGGTTTAGACTGGATATAAAGAAAAGTTTATTCATTAAAAGGGTTGTCAGGCATCAGAACAGGCTTCCCTAGGGAAGTGGTTGAGTTACCATCCCTGGAGGTGTTTAAAAGAAGTGTAGATGTGGCAATTAAAGACATTGTTTAGTGCTAGACTTGGTAGTGCTAGGTTAATGTTTGGACATGATGATCTTAAAGGTTTTTTCTGACCTAAACAGTTCTATGGTTCTATGATAAGACTGAAAATACGGGAACTGACATTGCAAGCTCCCAAAAATTTTGCTGAGATGGAAATAAAATTCTCACAATTGAAAAATTGCAGTATGAGAAAAGGCCCTGTCCTTCCTGAAACAAAGTATTTAGGAAAGTGACAAATGTTTAATAAAGGTAACCAAAATGAATGACAATTAGTGAGCTACAGAAAAGGAAAATATGCATTAAAAAAGATTATTAATTAAATGAACATACTCACGGGTGTGTATCATGAACCAGACTCAATAAACACTACAGCGTATGTTTAAATTTAAGCACTGACTGCCAAGTGTCTTAGGTACATGCATAAGTACTATGAAGAACAGAGATTTTGTAACTTATGTTTGCTTGCTCCACTGACTCAGAACCTGTTATATTTTCTGCAAAGAACAAGCATATTTTATGTTTTGCACTCAGATACTTTTCTCACTGCCATCCTTCCTTTTTAACAGTGGAAATGAATTATTATAAAGAAAACATCCTTGACATAGATAAAATATTGGGCCCATGCACCCTTTAAAAACATCCTGTCATGCTGCTTGGAAAAAACCTAAATGAGGATAGTAACAGTAGCACTGTACATCTCTGCAGTGATTAACAAGGCTAAAAGGATTAACATCTAGTATTTATTTTATGAGGGACACAACGGTATTCTGGAAGATCACATAGAAAAATCACTTGCAAAAAAAAAAAAAAGGGTTTTTTGACGAATGAAGGTCTTTGTTAGCAATATTTGTAATTTCAGAGCATACGGTTGCTGGCAGCCATTGAAAAATGACATCACCTTTGACCCAGAAGTACGAATGATAAATATAAGAGGATTATAAACCATTTTCCGTAGTGTTTTAATGCTACTTCCTAGATTGTCAGAAATTATTACCTTAGAAGCAAAGTAGTAAATATTTAAAAGTCTTTGTTGGTGGCAGATTTAGCTTGTTAACTGTGAAGGCAACATTAGCATAAATACCTTCTAAATAGTACCATTACCACACTCTGGCTGTGCATATGACCAAGCCAGAGCTGAGCAGAGCTCATTGCCACCAACCACTGGGAAAGGGCTTGCTACACATTTCAGAAACTACATCTTCTCCATGGCCATGCCTTAACCCCCTAGCTTCATTTTTCTCTAAGCTACCACTCCCACTTCTGTGTGTCCAAAGCCTCTCAGCTGTGATGCAGCTTACACTTGATGACAACCAAACATGGGCCCCTTTTCCTTTGAGGAAAACTGAAGACTGGTTGACCCTGAAGTCATGCTCCACACACACCATTTTGCTGGTGGAAAGTGCTTCGGCACCATGGATGATGAGCATTAAGGAAGGGATAAATATCTCCATTGTCTGTCTCAAAGCACTTTGACCAGGTGGGTGTTGGGTTTTATGCACTGTCCAGACTCCTTGGCCTTTTTCCACCTCCTACAATCTGTAGAGAGCAAACAGCAGCAGCATTAGAAGACAGTAGCTGCCTGTCATAGTTCGATTTACTAGCTTACATCATTAATGTAATCCCATGAACTATTACGTTGAACTGTCAGGTGCACAGAAACACCAAGATAATGAAAAAAAAAAAAAAAAAAAAAAAAAAAAAAAAGAAGTGCATTTAATATATTTTAATAAAATATATAAACTGTATATAAACCTCTCATTTATTTTCCTTTTTATAGAGTATTAGAATTAAAATTAGAGTTATTTTAGAAATTTAGTAGCAGAGCACATTTTCTCCTGGGTAAAAGGAGAGAAAGGCTAACATATTATTTCATTCTTGTGTGACCATACTTTTTTTTTTTTTTTTTTTTTTTTTTTAATTGAATTCACATATCTGATCAAGCAAGTTAGTGTCTGGAACAGCACAGTGCTAAGGATTTAAAATTTCAAGCATGTGACACTTTGTGCTGCAATCTTATATGCAGAAGGGCTGTAGAATCAAACCCTCAGGCTTATTCACTGTGCTTGGCTACTGTACATTTCATTAGTTATGTGGCTGCTCTGTACAGGCAATATGATTGAAACCAGGTTATTTGTTACACATTCCAAGTGTGGAGTCCTGGAAACACTTACAAGGAGCGCCTACTCATTTTGAGTCTAAAGAGATCCTTATAACATTGACACCACTCACATGAAAGTATCAGCAGGACCAAGCCTGATATCAGGACAAACCTGAGCACCCCTGAGTTCAAAACTAACACATGATGCATAAAATGCCTTTGTAGAACAGGAGTCACATGGGGTGGACTCTCTATGAACTAAAAAGCACATGCCCTGTGTCTCTCTCTGTTTAAGGATAACTTGCATAAGTAAGGTTGCACAAGGCTGAATAGTTATAAATCCAAGACAACGAAGTACACACCTGCACTCTCCTGGAGAAGCAAAAGACCCATGGATAAGCTTTGTATTTCTACTAAGTCAGTTCAAAATAAATAAACTCATTAGCACTTAAAGAAAGAAAGAAAGAAGCTTCCATGAAGATTAATTTTAAAGAGGAAACATACTGCTCAAAATGCAATTTCAGGTGAAAGCGATTTGAAATAATTAATTTTCTCACATTTCATGTTTAAAACTGATAAGGTATAGCAATTCTTCACAGAATTATTTTAAATAATTGATGATTGTTTACTAGTGTCAGCTTACCCTTTGATGATTGTCATATTATTTATTTTTTAGAAAGCACCTACAGCTGCATAGTAGAATTGTTTTATCATCAGTAAATTGACATATCATAGATTATTGCTTATATAGAGCTCCAGTCCTGATTTCACCAGACCAACAGGAAATATCACATTAAATTTACCACTGAGTGAGAGGAACATTTTCAGCTTCTTTCAACTTTCTGGCTGGCCAGAAAGCACACAGGATCCCCATATCCACATGCACACAGCCCTGGGAAATCCAAACACTGCATTCTGACTCATACAATTAACAGAATGTCCCCCTGCCTGTTAAGGGGAAGAGAAATCTCACACTGATGTAACCACCATTGCTATGCTATTAATTATACCTATATCAAAAGAACTGGACACACACATGTCAAGACATTATTCAAGCAATTGCTGTGTTTACACCTCTTCTACCGAAGGAGTACAGACTAGTAAATACTTTGATAATCAGGGTTGGGGTTTTTTTGTTCTCTTTCAATTTGATTTTTAAGCCAGCATACCTAAACAGCAGTTGCTGGATAAAAATTCGTGTCATATTTGAATGATATTTTTACATGGTCCAAGATTGTACTAAAAAAAAAAAAAAAAAGAAAAAAAAGCCCAATCTCAATTATCACAATGCAGAAACCAAAAAAGAAATAAAAATATGTCAGCATCAATCACTCACCATCTATCATGGTGTCCAGTTTATTAATTTCTTTAATCTTTGAGAATCTCAGTGCACTATTTTTACCTAAAACATTCCTCAAGTCTTAAATTTATTCATTCATTTTTCTGTTTGGAAAGTTAAGGGAATGTGTGGCAACAACAATAACACTGCTTGGATAAAGTTATCCTTTCTTAGAGGTGAGATTATGTTACAGAGACGGCCCAAGACCCACCTGTACTGAAAGGGAGGTTCCTGTGCTCAGCTTCCTCTGGCTGACCCCCGCCTCTTCCTGTTGAATGGTTCTATCACTTCAACTTTTCCATCCGAGCTTCCTAACGTGTCATTTCTGAAATGAACCAGATTAGCTCCTTTTGATCTACCCTTTGTACTCTTTTAGCCGACCTGATGCATTTGGACCCAAGCAGGTTACAGAACATTCATGCAAACAGCTTTTGTAGCAATATGGGAGGTGCAAGCCCACAGATAGAGGGGAAAGAAAGATCGAAGGCTGTGTACAGGCAGGGAGACAACCATGTCTCTCCCTGTTAGAGCTGCTCATAGAGCCCTCACATTTGTCTTACCCTTTTCTTTCACTCTTATCCCGCTCTATGCACAGCTTCTCAGAAAAATAAAATTCCTTTTTTTTTATTTGGAATAATCCATTCTGTAGATAACAAAGGCTGTAAGACAGTAAAGAAAAAACAAACAGCAACAACAAAAACGAACCAACCAAACACAAAAAAAAACCCCAAACCAAAGCAAAGAAACAAACAAATATTTCATTTCAGGGTCTGAAATAATATTTGAAGTGAAAATAACTTGCATAATTAGCTATCAGGTTAGTTTCTAATCTGGAAAATTATATGTATGCAATCATTTAGATGACTGAAAAGATACAAAACTTTGAACCAGGGCAGATTGATCTTCACGTCTATGTGTGAAGTACACATACAGGCTCACACACTTGAGTACATGTTTGCATCTCTATCTTCAGCCATTGTGATATGCAGGAACTGAAGACAACAGTAGATGGAAATCAAGGGGATGAAGAGAAATAGCTAAGAGATCTGAAATTTGCATATGCTATATCATGTAAAGAGATTTGGAAACTTCACAAAGAACAACAGATGATAAAAAATATAGGGCACATTTGAAGGAATTAAAATAAAAAGTTATCTTCTCAAAGCTAAGAAAAGTAGTGTGCGTATATGTCTGTACATAAGTGCTAACTGTAAGAAAGCCAAAAACTGTAAACAGGAACAAGCTAAAACCAAGATCAACTGACAAAAAAAATCTAAACAAAACCAACCCCAACAGCAAAGAACGCATTGAGACAAGTGAGAAAGATCTGATGCAGCTGCCTGATCCAAACTAAAAATGAAGCTGAAAATGTGCAACAGCAATGCCTTGTCAACACTAAAACAGAATATGGAGCAAAACGCACTGAGATAATTAGAGGTTTTCAACACCTCTTGCCTAAAGATGATTTTTAGTTGGCAATACCAAAAAGGCTGCGGTGATAGCCAACTAGGTTTATGTATAGATCGCCATCTGGAATGCTGAGGCTGGTGGAAAACCTGAGAGCAGACAACTATGTTCAGATCTTACATGGCAACTTTATAAGTGAGAAGCAAGAATGTTATGGACCTTGTCTATTATAAGCTCAGAAAACATCAGCAATCTTCAGACCAATTCTTGCAAAGGGTCTGGCTCAGGACAAATGGAAAGGATGAAAGAAACCAAGAGGGACCTATCTATTCCCCAAAACTCCTAGAAATCTATTATTCATTTTCATTCCCATTTCAAGGGCTAATGATACAAATAAGACTGGAGATCCACATGAAGAGCAGATCCTAAATCTGGGTGTAACTACAGCAAGGACTGTTTATGGGTTGATGTCTCCTACATGATGCATTCGGATTTCCTGACTTTACAGAACATAATCATGCAACCTTACACTGCTCTTAAACATCTTTTCGGTACGAATTACATTTTTAAACAGTAAACCAGAAAGCTAGTAATACTGAAAATGTAATATTACTGTCTTGGAAGAGGGATTGGCAGCTTCAGTTCTGAAAATAAAATTCTAGCATTTCTGACACTTTTATTTTGATTGACTGACAAATAACTTCTGGCTTTAAAGTAGAAAATTATATGTATGTTTTTGAGATATAAAATACTCTGGCTAAGTGTTCAAAAATAACAAACAAGTAACTCTGCCAAAATCTCTTGTGTCCAAGTATAAGGCATACTATTAAAAAAATGAAAAAAACCTGCATTCAAATGTAATAAAAAAGTAAAGATTTCATAAATTCAATAACCAAAACTAAGACTAGTTCACTTATCTAAGGACAGACCAAGCATTACAAAAGAAAGCATGACAGACTTTTCTGTGACTGTACTGTTTCATGATCTCTTTACCAAGAACTGCACTGTGTTTACCATGTCTACAAGAGAGCTCTGGACCCATAAAACACCATGGCTGTGCCAACAGAAGATGCAACCACCCCCTACTTCTCGTCACTACATGCTGCCAGATGACATTGCTGCTCCTGGATGACCATCTCATCCAAGCCTAAACTACCTAAATTAACTCCAAAATACAGTCTCAACACTAGGTCTTTCTGCAATTTGGCTGAAACAATGCTTACCCAAACATCTGTGCCAAGAAATTTCAGGGAAAAGTTACAACTGCTGTGGAGACAGTGATGACAATGGATAGAATGAAGCAATTCACCTGGCAGAGATGCATTAAAAAGAGGATGTATTTCTACAAGAAGATAATACTTGCCTTGGAGAGCTGATGATGCAAGTGGGCCATGCAGAAAAAGAAGGATAGAAAAGGGTTGGTATTTTTGGTAATTTTTATATGAAAAGTAGTAGCAACAGGATTATTTCCTCTCTTCCATGATATACATCTTGCAATCATCAGGACATAAATCTGTGCTCAAGACTTTTGCCAAAATATGAGCTGAGCAATCTGCTTGAGGTCACTCCAGGCACCAGTAAGAGCAAATGTTGTGTCCTGAGTCTCAGATCAGTGTACTACTAGAAACACAGACTTCCTCTCACCAAAGAAGTAGCTGAGCACAGTGTAAAATGTCTGTAAATTTGACTATCCATACTCAAGCTCTTGTAAGCTAGCAACAAAGGCAGTGCTGTGCTTTATCATTCTTTAGAAATGTTGGCAACCATTACACATGCTTTAGACCAGCCTTCACTTGGAGAGAATTAGAGGCCTCATTATTTCAGGAAAAACACTACAGTAGTTCCTGCAGGACACCTCCCTCCCTTGTCATTCATTTCTGGAGTGGCAGGTTTATTTATCTTACTTTATTCTGAAAATACTACAGTTTTCACAAAGGAGGGATACAGTGTCCACAGGGGGAGCTATTTTCCAAAAGCTACTCCAGTAGTCTGCAGTATTTTGAGAGTATGCTAAGTGAACACATACTATTTAAAGAACATGCCCATGTGAATCTATACTAAGAATTACAAAGTCCACTTATGTATCTAAATATTTAAACGTCTTTTCTCAAGATCCAGTTCACATCCTTTTCATTCAGAAATACTGCATTATCTGTGTGAACTAGACAGAGGTATATTCAGTGTTAGCCAATTCCTGGTCTGGCAGGCAAAAGCAACATCTGCTTCATGCTCATATTTTTCATTCTTATTTTAGCAGTCATGAACACTTTCTCAAACTGAAAAAGAACAGGCCTGCAATTCAGATAAATTAAGATTCCTAAACTCAGAAAACTGCATTTACAGTTATTCACCAAATCGGAAGAAAAATTATTTTATTCCCAGAATGTCACACTCTATACAAGTACTAGACAAGGTTTTGGCAGTTTTGCTCATCCATTTGCTTTTGACTTTTGCAATCCCAAGAACAACAGTTGTGATAAGTGTTTAGGACCATACAGTTTAATCACCTGTGCCACCTACATTACATAAACACTCCAAAGAGTTGTTGAAAACCAAAAATACTTCACATTAAGAAACTTAACAATAGTAAGTTGATCACTAATGTCTTGGGAGTAGAAGACCTTTGGGAAATTAACTGAATTCTGAATATATATTCTCTAAATACTCACACTGCAGAATATCATAAATCAAGATATATTCCCAAATATAAAGGATCAAAGTAAAAAATCTCTTTCAGGAGATTTTGGTATCTCATGTTGTCCCACTCTGAGAAAGGAATTACATAATATTTACATGGAGTATACAAGCACTACAATAAACTAACATGCAACAAATATAATTGCCACGTAAATAGAGTCTTATATAAAAGGAGAAGTTCTGTAGAACATATAAAACCTTCCTGCACATACAAGTACAGATTTTCCCTAGAAAGAAAAGGATCAAAATATATACTTGCATGATTTCCTGAAGCTAAGCCTTTGATGACTCTGATTAAAAAAAAAAAAAAAAAAAAGAAGTACAAATCCTCTTCTGTTACAACAGATGTGACACCAAAAATATGGGGTTTTTTTCAACATACAGAAATTTCCTCTCTCCTTTATCCAAGATAACATGAAAGTTCTGATACTTAACAATTCTCATTAAGATCAGACTCTTGTTTTAAGAACTGTAATGACTTCAGGCTCACCTGAACTTCAAATTCCACCACATTACAGGACTTGGTCATCTAAGACATAATTCTTCTCTGAAATGTTTCACTCATTCTTTCATTTTGCAACAGACAGAGCAGAGAGATTTAACCAGAGAACCAGACAAAATCCCTATGATATCTAAAAATGTTCCACAGAGTCAAAATACACGTGCACACACTTTCAGTCAAAAATACTATAACTACATGGTCTTACACAAATTATAGTAATGAAAACAAGGGTGAGTTAAAAAGGAAGAGTAAAAACATCAACTGAATAAAACTTATGTAAATTGGATCAGTCACTCTAGAAATATATCCTGTAATGGATCCTTCTAAGCCACTGGAGGGCTCAGGTTCTGGTTAGTTTGGAAACCCCAGTTTGAATGAGAGTGACAAACAGAAATCCCTCCCAGACCTGCCCCTTTCTTCACAGAGCTCCAGCTTGCCTGCTGTAGTAAAGACTAACCTCAGTTTTAAGCTTTGAATCAGAGTTCTTCTGAACTAGTATTTATGAATTTCACCTACCATCAGCATTCCTTCTTCTATCTAATAAATGTAACCAGTTTGATTACCAGTTTTTGTTATCAGGGAGCCAGGAGAAATCTGCTTTAATTGCACTGCTACATGAGAAGACTCTAAAAGCTTCCAAAGATTCAAAGGGAAAAATGGGATAGAAAGAGTAAAAAACAAGGAGTTTTGTAAATATGGTATATGATTTGTACAGTATACAGACCTCATATGACAACAAAACTACATCACTGCATACATGAGCTGGATGAACAAGGACTAGGTGGTAGAGATTAATCATATCAGCAAGCTCATGTCTTAAAAAAACTTCGATGACTTTTGCCAATAGGCAAAAGCAAAAACCAGCCATCAGAAATGCTTAAATGCTTAAAAACATTTATAACTTTGTCAGTTAAAAGTGACACCTAAAAAAACCCACCTCAATATCTTCCAGGCAATCAGAGCAGACTGGGGACATGCTTGGCATGAGATGGCCCCAAAGCACACTCATCCTATGGTGTGAGAAGTCCGCACAATCCCTCGATATAGCAGTCAGAATGAGTAGCACTGCCATCAAGAATTGCACATGGCTGTATTTATCTGCATACAGCCTAATCCATAATACCTGCCTGACAGCCCTGTTAAACATTTAAAGACACTTACTGACTTTTAATGAAAACATGGTTTCAGACTGCACAACTGGCTTGATGTAGTTCAGCTTTCCAAAGAAAGCAAAGTCAGTATCTGTCAACATTATGCCTATGTCTAATAATTATCTTCCTGCAAGAGAAGTTCAACAATGCAATACAGCATACAGCTCTGGAAGAAAAACAAACACAAAAGAACAAACAAACAAATAAACCCACCATATTCAGTAAAGAAGGCAATTGCCCTGAATAAGCTCAGCACCTAAGGCATACTGGAAGTCTCTCTAACCTAGGTTGTTACAGATCTCTGAGGTTGAAAAGGTCTGAAATTCTCAAGTGAAGCCATCCACCCTTTCACTTTTATCCCAGTATTGGAAAAGGAGTGAGGGATAGAGTCTCAAAGGACAATTTAGTAAGGTAATCCAGCTGTGAAATTTTCCAGTGTAAGTGCATGGAACTGAGGTGGCCAGGTGCCTTTGAAAGCATCCTCTCTAATTGCTTTCTTTTAATTAAATCTTATAGTGAGTAACACTTCTTATACCTTATAAGTGATTAATATTTATTATAAAACTAGTAAGAATCTAAGATCAGGTAAAGGACTGCTTTCTTTATTTCACTTAGAGCTTATTGTAAATACTTTTACACAATATGAACAGCTTAAAATAGTGCATGACCTGCAGTAAATATGAAGAATCTCATTTCATACTAGCAAAATAAAATTTTTACATTTTGAAATGTTATTAATGTAATCCATGCAAATACAATAAAATAAAACACTAAAAGGATTTGTTGACTGCGTTTAATTGGTTTTCCACAAACCAAGATATATTTCCGGAGGCATGTGTTAGTCTTTCTTGTGGTAACGGACTTTCTTTGGTGGAACCTTTTTCTGAGCTGCCAAAAACGTTTGCCCCTTGGCAGGCAGCCAGCACTGACTTTAAGCCCATAGCAGGAGCTATTCTCTAATGTGGCTGCTTTCACGGAGAGGAGCTTTCTCAGCATTGTACTGGTGGTTTCTGCAACAGCCAGCGCATTCTTGGAAACATGCTTTAACTCTAAATTAGGGATGAGATGCTGTAATACATTGCTTTGAATTTTGCACACCTGTCAGCAGTAGCTTTTGAAGCTTTCAAAGTGCTGCAAGATGATCCTCCTTCTCCATTGCCTTCCTGCAATTCAAGGTCTCCTTGAAAGCGGCAGCAAATGGCACCAGGACCAGGCACCCACTCACTCAGTCCATCTTCTCAGTGGAATGCCCCCTCCTGCTCTCACATTGCATTTCCCCTAACAGTCTCTCCCAGCCAGCAATACTGGCTGAAAACGAAAATGCTGGGTGATTTTCACACCCACACAGGATTAGTAGGGAATAGACTTCAGATTTTTTTTTTTTTTCAATGCAGAAAGAAGTGTGAGGCACTAGTAGGTCGAGCTTGGGAAAAAAGTTTCTTTCCCTGGTGGTTAAGAGCAATTTGAGATAGAAAATACCTTTTACTGTTGTTTATTGCTCCTGCAATGGGCAGAATCCTGCAGCAACACATGACCCAGTGCTTGGTAGCATCTGATGAGAGTCTTATATACTCATAAACCTTGTGATTTTGAGAAGACAGGTTACCAGGATTTCAGTGTGACTTCTAAAACATGTCTATTTGGGGAAGACTGCTCATAATTTCTTCATGATGACTCAAACTCAGATATCTAATCATGCATCATTAGCAATCACTAGGTCTCTGTTCTCCCAATACAGGAAAAGGACAAGAAATTTTCTGAAATATCCTTTTGTTAATAAGCATAGTTACAGCCAAATTCAATTCTCTCGAGCTCCAGCCACTTGTATCACAAGTGTGGTTTTGCATGGCTTAGCTCTTGATCTGCTGCTGTTCCTGTGAATTACTTGGTTTAACCTAAAAGCATTTCAGGTTAAGTTTCTTGGTGAGTGCACACAAAAGACCACCATATCATAATCAATAAGTAGATGTCTAAATGCTGAGAAAAACCTCAGACTACCCTCTTTAAGACCTTCGGCAGGAATGCTGAAGGAACAAGTTCAGATAAGTGGCATTTATCCATTCCCCTTCTGCTGAAGAAAAGAACACATCTGCAAAACCTGTTAGAGAAGAGCTATTCACGTTCCTCTTTTTCTTCCTCTGCTTTCATCACCACACAAAAAACTACATTAAAATAGCCTATTGAAAAATGACTGTTTACAATACTGCAGGGGGAACTGACCAAATGAGGCCTTCATCCACTTAGGCTTGTCTGCAGTATTTATTTGAAGAAATAAATGCTTAAGAAAGAAAGGCAGTTTCAAAACTACGTTCATCTGACAGGTTTCTTTGGACATTAGAAAGAGAAGAACCGATAAACAGAATACTCTTATTCTAGTCTTGTTTGTCTTAAACAAAGAGCTCCTTCTTTAACAGAGAGTCCTTTTGCATTCTGTACTTCAAGTATTTCACGGCAAGTAGTTATACAGATCAAACTATGCTGAAGATGGCTGGTCTCCTTGCAACTGGTCCAATTATTATAGCAATAATTGTCAACATAATGAATCTATCCTTGCTGTTGATTACAATTAAACTTTCACGTGGTTCCTCGAGATTGTGGACCTAGCCTATTGTATACAGATATTATCTCCATGTTTGTGTCTTTGCATTTCCAGATACGTATTTACATAACACACAGATTATACTTCTGAGTATTCCTTTCAGCAACGTATTTTTATAAGAGAAAAATGGGGTTTTATCATCATATTTTCCACCTGTGTTGGACTTCACATTTTACTTATTTCTAAAGAAAATAAACCAAAGCTCAGTTTTCTACCATTTTTTGTTCCGTGAAGAAGAAAACATAGTGGGGTTGGGCATGGAGGGGGGAAGTTGAGGGGTTGACAGTTCACATTCAAATTCAAACAAGGCACTAACAACAGCATTTTCATACCACAGGTATTAGTTGTAGAGACATACGAGCGAAGTTGTTTAAAAGCGCAACTACAAAACCTCACTGTACACCCTAATCTTGGCTCTAGACCTGAGGCTTTCTCCCTAAGCAAAAATACATGGAAGTAAAAGGTAGCTTTCCCAAGCGAGACAAGGTGAAAATCAAAGGACTGTCCCTTTAAGAAAAATATATCATCTTTCATCACTTTGAATGGCTGCATTACAGCTCTGCTACTTTTGTGCTTCAGTTGAGCAAGTTACAGATATTAAACAGAATGGCACATCACAATAGGACATGAAATGAATTACAGCATAATGAGTGAACACATCTACTGTATTATTATACATAGTTACCTTTTATGTATTATGTAAAAGAACCCAACTTGAGAGATCTAGCTCATTCTTCATTTCAAAAGAATTTTGTAGAGATCAGTTATAGTGTCAATTACTTCAGTATCAAACAGCAGAATTTTTTGAAAGCCGTAAGGTACAGGAGGGCCAAGCAGAGCTAAGTACATCACCAGTCACTTGGACAGCACTGATATTAACACACAGCAATGAAAAGCAGCAACAACAAATTTCAACCCCGTTTTGCTATCCAGCAGCATAACTGCTCTGGTTGGGATAAATGACAACTCAGTGTCAGGGCTCTAACAAGCTACACAGAGTTCTTACCAATGTCTTGGGAGGATCTCCACAGTTATACCCACCATCCTATTTTACAGGTAGCTGCTTGCACTGACTAGAGGGGTTTATATAGTAAAACTGGTGTCCTGTGGAAATACGGCACAGCAAAAGTGGAAAAAAATATTCTTTTCCAGAAGGAAATACCATTCCCAGCAGTAGCTTGCAAAAATAATGTTGCCTGCAGCAAAGAGGGAGGCAGGTTAAAACTGATTTCATCTTTAAATCTTTAAAACCAGATGAAAATGTTTTTGGAATTTTGCTACTTCTCAGAACAAAGGAACATCAGATTCTTCGACTGTTTAAGCTAATGCCTAGGTCACCCATAGACCACACTACAGAAGCTCAAACTATGTCCATCAAAATCTACAGATGCTTACACAGAAAATAATATTTCACCATAACTTCCTGAATTATAACAGCCCATATGACCTTGTGATGTTTCACTTACTAAAAAAGAAAAAAATTCAACCATAAATAAGTCATCAGAAAAATGTAACAAACAATGGAAACTGTAGGCTATATATGGTGCCTCCAAATGAAAATTATTGATTTTTTATTGTTCAAGATAAAATACTTGGCTTATACATGTCAATCATTGTAGCTTATCTGCATGGAACCAAAAGGACTATTGGACAGGTGAAACACTTAAATAGGCTAACCATTTTTATGCAGCTGATAGCAGTTTAACAACTGCAAGAAATATAGTTCTCTTTAGAGGAGTAACTTCATAATCTTTTATCTGCTGGAAACCAAATACATTTTAAGGAAATTACAAATATTCTTTTTATCTTACCATGATAAAGTGATTTACTGCAAACATTAATGTACCTACTCACCACACATAACTTATAACAGAGGAAGAGCTTGAAATGCTTTTATGTAAACAATCATTGATTTTCCTATGGTTACTAAAAGGCTATTTAAAAAACTTCAGTAGCAAGGGACCTTGACAAACATTGCTTCTAGCAAACCTCAACGTTTCCTCTAATTTTCGAACAATATTTACCCCAATGGAACCATTTTGTCTCAAGTCCTTACATAAACAAAGTCTATAACAAAAGGAAATATATTTTTACTAGGCTCTTTAAAGCAGGCCTTGGAACAGAAATGCAAACACAGATACTAGTGTTTATTAATGGAACCATCTTCCTAGAGTTCATCAAGAACCTTCAACCATCTCCATTCACAGAAAATGCCACATTTACCCAAGCTGACAGAACAGAAAATATACAGGGCTCCAAATATCATACAACAACCAGACTCCTATAACTATCACCACCTGTTATTATAACTGATGAGCAAGGGTGCACCCAAAAGAAAGAAAGAGACAGTTACACACTTGTTCTAGGCCCTGTATTCATCACAAAACAATGCCTAGAGAAGGCTTTCAATTACGATGCAGTCTTTGTGAAAGTTCACTCATCCAGAAGCTGGGTTCAGAAAAGGGGAAACAACACTCCAGTTGTGATAACCTATTTATTAGAAGGATGTTTAGAGATTCAGCGTAAGCTTAATATTTTAAGTTTCTAGCCTGCCTGGGAAACTACTACAAGCCTCCCTGTTACATTAAGACCTCCAAAGAGACTAGTAACTCCTAGAGTAACATCAAAGTGTGCAATGAACGTCAACTGAAAGACACTGCGATGTCCCTCAGGGAGGTACCTCATTTTATACATGATTCTGCATAATGACACACAACATGCAGGCGATCTGGATACTGGGATACCTATGGATACGTCACGTTTTCACACTAGCCTGTCTTTTGATCACAAATTTCCTGAAGCAGATATGTTAAAAATATGTTTCTGTCCTTCATGTAATCTTTCAGAGAAATAATGTTACGTAGTTTATAAATGAATCCCTGAGTAAAAGGTAACAGTTACACTTCTCACTTAGGATCCATAGGTATCAAAGTGTCCCATAAAGAAGCATATTTATAAAATATATTTTAATAAAGGATAAAAGCTAAGTTAAAGTACCTTCACAGAAAAACTTCCATAGGTTTCAATGGTGGATGTTATCAGAATATTTTATGAGGAGCCACTGTGGAATAATTGCTTCATTACGGACATTACAGAGAAAAAACAAAGAGGATTTACATCAGAATCTAATATCCCATACTCCAACTGAAGACACAGGTGTAGGCATACGTAATATAACACAAAGCAACATCAAACACATTTTTACGATCTTCTAGCTTACCCAGAATAAGATTGTAGGAATTGATACTATACTTCCTACCCCCCAAGAAAGCAAAAATAACCCCAGACCCGCCATAACCAGTTGATGTGAAAGTTTATTGTAACAATCAACTGTAATGCATTTTTTAACCTGTATTTAGTTCAGAGGAACTGTTTCAGTCTAGACCAGTAGAACCAGTCACTAGGACACAGCTTTATCTGTGTTCTGGTAAAGCACGAAGATATCTGAGAGGGCCAGGCCCTGTACACGCAGAAGATAAGACAATCCTCACATGCAAAGAAGCTGCAACCTAGGAAACAAGATAGGAAAAAGACACAGGCACGCAGGTATGGTATCTGATGGCTAGGGTCAATAGCCTGCACAGCACATCAGCTTTTGCTCTGAGCTCAGCAGAGCAGAGTACTGGACATCAGCTGCCCACCTCACTCAAGGTCATGCCCTGGGTGCCCTCATGCAGGTAGGGACCTCATCCTTTAAGCAGAAACTAAGCTCTGAATCATGAGAAAGCTTCCAGATGAAAATTTGTCTAAAATATAAATTTCCATTTTTGAAGTGAATTAATTATCTGAGGTTTTCCATTAAGGAAAAATGTAAACTTTCCTTGAGGTATTTTTAGTTTGTTTGAAGGCTTTATTATTTTTTTTTTAAGTTTTTAACTGGCTGTAATTTAGAATCAGAGAATATCCTGAGTCAGAAGGCACCCACGAGGATCATCAGGTTCAACTCCTGACTCCACACAGGGCAACCTGAAATTTAAATCATGTATCTAAGAGCATTGTCCAAAACCTTACTGAACACCAACAGGCCTGGGGCCACAATCATCTCCATGAGGAACTTGTTCCAGGGCTTGACCACCCTCCCAGAGAGAAACCTTTCCTAATACACAATCTGAACTCCCCCTGATGAACTTTAAGCCACTCCCTCACATCCTGTCATTGGGCAGGGATCAGCACCTCCCACTCCACTTCCCCTCATGAGGAAGCTGTAGACAGTGATGAGGTCACCTCTCAGCTTCCTCTTTATCAAGATGAACAAACCTAGTATCCTCTGCCATTCCTCCTGTCATGCCCTATAGTTCTTTCATGATCTTTGTTGCCCTCCTTTGGACACAAACCCTTTGCTTTATTAAAGAAATGTTGCAAAGTGAAGCAAAAGACAAATAACAGGACAAACATTCATCTAGCTGGGCTAGTAAATAGGACTATGCAGCACACACAATGTGACTGAATAGCTTGAATAGTTAATCTGGAACAGGAACTCTTTTTTTTTTTTCCCTAAAGAATATGTTGTCACAAACCAACACTGGGCTAGGGCCACAGAGATGCAAGGTAAAAGGTAGAAAAATTAAGTACATCCCTTTACCTTCAACCCCACACCTTTTGAACAAATTCAGTAACATTCTTAAAGGAATTAACTCTCTTACACGTTGTTGTTCAATTATGCCAGGCCTTACAAAAACTATAATGAAAAGATTTATACATTTTGTTGAGCTGCAAGTACAGTATGCCCAGAAATTGCCAAGGTGCTTGGAGGCTTTGGTTAGACACAATAGAGAGCTGTCCCGAGAAGCTGAAGGGCCTACACCCAACTCATTTATTTTTAAATAGAAAAAGATTATCAGGAAACGATACAAAAGAAAAAATTCCTTTCCTGAAAGACTGAGATTATAGCTCAGAGAAAGGGTACACCCCAGATGAGCTGACAATGGCTGAGAGAAAAGCCCTTTTAAGGACTTAAAATGCTCCCATTTGACAACTAGTCCAGGCCACAATTTAGATGCTTTAGGACAAAGGCAGACTTCCTGGCCTCTCAGGCCATTACCACAGGCATGGGAATGCCCATAAGGCTGAAGGTCACAGAGCTGCAGGAGAGATGTAGTGGGAGGCGATCAGAAGACCATGTGAGGGTGAAAGCCATGTGTTATGTACCTGAAGTCAGAGCCCATCTGTGCGCAGAGAGCTAGGACTGTCAGGCAGAAAACACTGACAATATGCTCCTCAAGTCTCCAATATTACGGTGCTGCCAAGGTGGGTCAATATTTCACTAAAAGTTAACAAGGGGAAGCTAAATGCTTCACAGTCGTTTCATGTCCTTCCTTCTCAAGAAACCTTACTACCACAGTGCAAATGACTGAGTTGGGAAACAGGTGACAAACACAAGGGATTATCAAAACCTGCTCACATGACCAAATGCATCATGGAACACATGGAACTAACAAAAAGAAATAGCTACCCTGGACTTTAAAAAGCATATGAAGTTACTTATACCTTAGTGTGTATGCTTTCTCTGTTAAGTGGCTGCCTCCCACAAGTCCCAGGAATGGCTGGAATTCAGCAATAAATAAATTTTGCCCTGGACTGTGCCTGTGGTTTGTCAAGTGCACTGGACAAAGGTGCCATATAAATGTCACTAGTTACATTAGGTGATTCCCTGAGGGAAAGCTGCTATAAATGATGTCAGGAGTAAGTGTTACCACATAGCTAGCAGGATTCACGTTATCCCTTTACGTCCCTAGCAAAGTCTTCAGGAGTCTCCTCTCATAATCCAGTGAAACAGAGTGATGAAAAGTTACACAGGAGCAAACAAGCACTGGTGCTTGTGCTGTGTTATTGTACATTCAAGGTGCAGGAAAACAGAGAGTCACTGGGTTTGTTTGTCCTTCTTCTCTTTTTTTTTTTTAATATAGCAAAAATTCAGCCTTCATTTATTTCATTTCTTCTGTGTGTTCCCCTATCAACCTGCTGCATTCCAGTTGGATACCATTCCAGGTACTTAACTTCAATAGCATCAGACTCCTGGGTTTTTTTCATACCTAAAACTGGTGTGAGGCCACACAAAACTCAGCTCACAGTTTTGTTGTGTTGTTACCATTGGACATTGTTACATTAAACAAGTTATTTGAAAAGCTATGCAGGATGGCTGACAATGATTTCTCTGGTGAACTGATATTCAGCTGCAGAAGGAAATTAAGTTAGTTGAAACGAAACAATGCTCCTGGTGATCCATCAAGCTTGCACATGCATGTTCACACCCTTCCAGCTGCAAACTTGCCCAGACCAAACTATACAAATATTTGTGGCAGGGTCAGAAATTTTACATTTGCTGGGCATTAAGAAATGCCTGATCTAAAAGACAAGGCTGGTAAAATTCAGCCTGGTGTGAGAATACTGCCTGTGTTTCACACGGAACAATTTGACTGTTAATACCACTTCCCCTACTCTTCCTGACATGGCAAGCGAAGGGATCCTCGGCAATCCTTGTCCTCAAGCCACATGTCTCACAGCAGGGCACAGCTGCAGCCAGTACAGCTGACTACACCTAGCTGTAATCATCTTGCCTCCCTCCCGAGCAGCCAAAATTATCTCCCCTCTCTTCCCTTGCTGTTATTCTGAGCAGTTTACAGCTATCAGTCTGCATAGCTGCGGTCGGGGAAACACCACTGGGTCCAAGTGCTACGGACATGGCCAGTGACAGATGTGGGGAGGAGAAGCATCTGCTGTATCTCCAAGCTCAGAAAAATCCAAACACTTTGACTTATAAAAGAAACCACATCGCCTGTCTGGGCTGATGGAGTACAAACCCAGCGAGCCTAAGTAGGCTGCAACACGCTGCATTAGAGCTTGAATAATGTGTAGTTTTCTTTTTAACTATTGTTTTTAGATAAGCGGTGTCATAATAAATAGACCTAGGGAGAAGTGCTCATTTTTCAGCTGAGGAGATACACTCCAAATGAGTGTTCTCTATTTGACAGCCCTTCTCTCTTCACCCACCTTCCTCTTCTCCCTCTCTCAAACCGAACTTTTTTCAAAATAAACATTCCTTCATTCCATTACCATTATACATCCTTTACATACGCAGGTCAAGCATGTACAAAGGAGTGGAAGAGACCTATGCACCCCAATGCACCACCATCTTAAAATCAGTCTGCTTTTGTTTTCCACAGTCTCTAGATCGGAAACCCACTCCAGGCACTCCTTGCTCTAACACGTGCCTCTTTATTCCAAACTACACTGTTTTGGTTACTTATTTTCCAAGCTAGCATTATCTTTCAGTTATAACACTTTTTCAGCCTTGATGAATAGAGATCTGAAGGATTTTTTGGAGCACATATGTATCTGCTCTCTGTCTGCCAGGTTGATAGATTAGAAGGGTGTAGGCCTTTCTTACGTGACATGTTCTCCATTCTCGTGATTTTCCAGTTTGCCCAGTAGGCCCTTCTCCCTTTCAGTTCCATTTTCCAATTAAGTTCTTTCAACACTGGCAACCAGGTTTGTGCTCACTACTCCAGGCAAGGTCTCGCCCATGCCATGTATAATGGCAGCAGTACTTCTCTATCTCTGCTGCAAATGCCTCTCCTGACACGTCCTAGGTCACATCTGTCTTTTCCACGGCTGCCTCCTCCTGGCACGCCAGGCCCAGCTCGGACTCCCAGCTCCTTCTCCTCCTCTGTAATTTCCAGCTCATGAGCACCTGTGAAGCTTGGTAAAGCAGGAGGGTCAGCTAGACACAGGACTGCTCCTACTGCAACCTTTTATTTAAGACTGCTCAGAGGAAGAAAAAGGCACAAATGAGTCTGTAACAGCTGTCACGGCAGCTTTAACAGCCAGCCAAATCCTGCAGATGCTATCCATTCCCATTCGCTGAGCAACCCGCAACATCCAGACCAAGCCACAAGCAATAGCGTATCTTGAGCAGTGAACACCAGCTTCAGGAAGGTTCTCAGTGGGGGAAGGAGGAGCGAGAAAATAGCAGTGGAGTCACACCCCCCAAAAAAACCCCTAAAATTAACATGACACAGAGAAGCTATTCTGGCTGTTAAGAGCCTGAATGAAATAAGCTAATTTACAATGGAGATGAGAACTTTTTTAACCAGGCAAAGAAGGGAAGCTAACATTAATGTTGTTCCGATAAACCTGTTTTCATTGAAACATTATCACTGTCCACACTTACGAGATTATACTGTAAATGAGAAGGTTTTTGGTAAAATATTGCTTCATGTGTTGGAGAGAAGAAAGCCTTGTAACTATACTCATTCTTTCAACAATTTTTTGTAAGATAGCTGGCCATGCCATCATTAATATCACAAAAGGATTCATGTTTATTTATTCTAAAATGAATGTAAATTTGACTTCATATCTAACACCTTTAAACCATGCTGAAACACAAAGAAGTTTATTATCGTTATATCATGTATTTTAGATTTTTTTTTCTCCCCACCCCAGCTACTAGGCAGAAGACTGACAGTTTATGATGCAGCAGTGCAACTGTCTCATTTGCACATTTACAGTGCTTGTTAAGGGGTTGAAATCCTTGATTCCCCAGAGGTCCTCCTTTGTTCTTTCCCCAACAGAAAATGTCTCCCTACATTTCAATACAGCTCTGACAATTTTTTCTAAGTAACGGATATCTAGCCTTTAGATAATGCCTTTCATGTAGAATAACATAAAACCACTTTACATAGGGCTCAAGCAAATAATTTGTCTACATGACAGGCAGCAGAGAGCAAAGCAGCTCATTCCACATGGCACCTCCTGCCTGTGGCCCTGGGACCCCACTCATTGCTACGTACAACTCCTTGCAGCAAGCGCATCCTAAATTACAGTAAGAAAATCAACACACAGTTGCTGAAACTCCTCAAAGCCATACTGGACAGACATCAAAATGCATTTAAATATACTGCCAAATTTTTTGTATTTGTTTTTGCTTGGGAAATAAGGTAATAGCTTCGACCACCAAGTCACACTGACTTTTTTCTTACGGCAATAGCACGGTCTAAAACACGGCTTTTAACAGCAGCCGTATCACCCTTTACAGCATTCTTGTGGATTCTGCCACAGCACATTGGTGA
Organism: Pampusana beccarii; assembly: GCA_013399365.1. Lineage (NCBI taxonomy): Eukaryota > Metazoa > Chordata > Aves > Columbiformes > Columbidae > Pampusana > Pampusana beccarii. The sequence goes on along the minus strand of VWYH01001160.1, from coordinate 151,267 downwards.
AAAGATCCTTCAAGTATAATGATAATAAACCCAAGACAATTACTCCTTCAAGCACAAGTGTTGGGGTAACTTTTAAAGAACAGATTTGATTGAAAGGTAAAGATTAGCTTTAAATTCTTCCACCCCTTCCTTTATTTGAATATGAAAAGACGGTGTAATACAGATGCTTACCTTGATATGACATTAAAAGACAGTTTGGGTCAATATAATTACTGCAGAAGAGCAGAATTTTTTAAAAAAATCCTTAAATATTTGTACTTACTGATTTTACCCTTCAGATGCATTTTAGTATTCTGGGGTAACTGGCTAAGTCCAAATCACAGGTACAGAAGTAACTACTAAACAGTCCCCCCCCTTAATGTTTCTACTATGAATACAACATCACAGGTTAATCCCCCCCAAAACAAGAAAAAAATTTATTTCTGCAACAATATTTTATAACGTAACTATGTGAGTCAAAGTGACCCCCCAGAAAAGCCTCTTTGCACTTGATGGCAGGTTTATGGACATGTTGTAAATGTCAGACAACACCATTTTTAATAATAAAAAAAGACCCTATAATACTGTTTCCTTGTAACCAGACAGAAAATCATTTGGTAAGAGTGGGAACATTTATTGGTTCTGACATAAAAATTCCTTGCTGTGAGGTGGAAACAGTGTACTCCAAATACCGGAAGAAACGTGAAATCTCAAGAGTTATGTTCAGTAACTCTTGGTTCAAAAGCAGACGCAGCAGGTGCATTATTTAAGAGCTTGTCAGAGATGATCTTCTACAGCACAGTACTCTAGGATTCATCTCCTGCTATGCCTGGGAAGGGGATGGTCATGTACATAAATATATGGCAGAACTGGCTGGTTGCACATCAACTCCATACTGCCCAACCCCTTCCAATGGTATTGTGTCACTGTGGTCACCACAAAATGTTAATCATCAGAAAAGATCTTCACTACCAAATGTGGCTACTCCTCCCACATACCCTACGTAAAGAGCAGTTCTTCGGCTGAGCTCTTCAGAGTGCATTTGCTCTGAAAAATTCAAAGAGACATTTTTCTCAGTAGCCATATTTGATGTTCTAAAGTGTATTTTGTAATGCTGTATTCAGTGCTAATTTGGTGCCACAAAGATGTAGCATATTCAATGCAAATGAGAAGCAGACCAAGCTACTGCTTCGAATTTCCTGACTCCGGCACATACAAAAACTTGAGCGTATTTAATTTAACAATTCTTTTTTTCTTGCTTTTCGTTCTTTCAGAGCACAAATTCTTGAGTAGAAGCTAGTCACATCAGGATTTTGGAAGGGATGATCACAAACGAAGACGCTAGTAGAAAAACAGAAGAGGCATAAAGGCCCAAACTAAAAACAAATAAAAAAAACCCAATCCAAATGGTCTGATTGGGTGGGTCCGCTATGCCTACAGCAGTGAGGTAAATTTTCAGCTGTGTAAATCACGGGAGCATTGCTGTCTTCAGCAGAGATGAGCTGATTTGTGCAAAGGATCTGACCTGTGTTTCTCTAGAAGAGACTCCAGATACACGTAGACTTGCATAGCTACCCTCCTGTTCCACTGACACAACCACCAACATTTCAGGAAGAAGGAAATCCCTATGTGTTTCAGGTGCCAGAGTGAAAACAAACACAAAATCTAATTTGAACTATTCCAGCACAGACTTAAAAATCCCTCATACAGGAAAACCACAGCCAGCAAAATATCTTTTTCTCCTTTTAACATAATTCACTAGTCTAAAAAGAAACAGGAGAGAAAAATAACTTTTGGCTATGAACAAGCAGAAGAAATATAATTTAAAATTGCATATTTTTAGAAAATACTATCTTGATGGAAAATATACCCCTTAAACATGTCTATACTGGCCAGTCAGAAAGGACAGAAAGATTAGAAAAAAAAAAGGCTTTCCTAATGTATCATTGCACTAAAAATCATTTGATAGGGGAAGAAGAACAGAGAAAGCAATAGTTGTACCTTTCATATGGAGTATGCTGGCCACATGTCTGTGGTGCAAGAAACACCTGTAACAAAACAATTTGGACAAAACAGTGCTCTGCAGTAGTGAAACTAAGGAATGAAAAAGGAAGATGTCCCTACGTATGCTTAACTGGAAACCAGGAAGCAGCTCTGCACCACTTTTCACTTGCACTGAGCCCTGAAGGGGAAAAAAATTAGGTTGATTACACATTTAACTGCAGTAATCCTGGATTAAAGCATTTAATTCCTAGACTGTTTACAAGCCATCAATACAAACATTAATAAGTAGATACATGGCACCATGCTTTAAAAGTATATTACTTCACTGTCAAAACTAGCTCTTGTACAAATTCAAGAGTATGAAATGTTTTCTTCTTTTTGAAGGAATGCTTTATCTTTAGGGCTTTAAGTAATCTCTTATGCCTGAACTACTACATAAAAATATAACATCCTCTGCAAAAACTAAGTAGGTGGTTTCTCTTTTGTTCACAAATGGAGTACAGCCTAGCCTTTTAAATTTTTGAATGGCTTTGAAAATACAAGGTGTTTCCAATGTAGTATTTATAACACGTAAATTATATCTCTTCAGACAAGAGTAACAATTAACAGAAAGCATCTGTACCATGTTTACCTTTATGAAGCATTACTGTACTGAGTAGTACAGAACCTCAATACGAGTGAAAACTCATATTATTCTGGGGGACATCTAGAAAATTCTTCACTGTTAAGTCTAAGGAAACTGATAGCTCTGAGGTAAACTTCCATCTACACTCTCCTCCATCAGCAAGTATTACCCAGTCACTCACAGTATAGATAAACGACCTCATCAACTTAAGCCTTGTTTTTTTGCATTTCGAAAAAACTGAAAAACATCTCAGCCTGGGTTCATGTACCAGTGATCACCAAGGGCTGGTGTGTCACTGCAGGACAGGCCTACACGCCTGGGAGTTTCCAACATGCACAATGTTGCTTTTCAGAAACGGGTTACAAGAGAAAGGTTTAATTCCAATTTCCCTTTGAATTATTTCCATTTCTCCTGTTACAAAGAGCACAACTTCTCCCCTTCGCTCCCCCAACAGTATATAAATTACTTTCCCCCATTTCACTTCAACCCGTATCTTAGCACAATGGAAGCTGGGTTGTATTCTCCATGTAAAATGAACTGTAGCCAATAGAAGCCTTTGCGCAGGCATGAACAAGTTTTAGCTCTGGATGAGGAAAGCCAGGTGTGATGCCCCACTCCCCACATCCTGCTAAGCTCCACATTCTTCAGCCGGCACAGGAGTTGGAATCATCCCTAATTTCATGCTTTCCAAGCTATGAGATAACATAAAGCTTTGTATCAGATGAGAAACTGCACGAACGCAGTCTGACGAACTCTTAGGTGACATGCCCGAAGTTCAGAATCACTGCAGTCAGGTCACTTGGGAAACTATAAATCCACTGATTTTGCCAGCTCAGAAAAATTTTGTGAACCTCTACATTGCCTGCCAATGACAAAACTTCAAAGTATCTTCAAAGTGGCATGCTCTGCGACTGAATGCCTGATGTCCTTACAGACAGTATGCTGCACACACATAACTGAGACTATAATGGATAAAAAGAATGAGGGAGGGGAGAAAAAATAGAAAAATGCATCTTAGAAGTTACTTATGTTTAATGCTTAAAAGTCTGAATGCACAAACAATAATCTACCATATAGAAGTACTTGTGGTCAATACAATGCATTAGAACTATGTACAATGACACAGTTTAGTATCAAAATCTTTCTACAATGTAGAGTATTACGAAACTGTTAATGACATCAAACACTAAGCACTTAAGACACCATTTTTTGCTACCACATTTGGAACTTCAATGAACAGTCCATTTTAACTTGCAGCATCAATCCATTTCTAGTATGAAATTAAGTAATTTTCTACTTATACAATAAGATTTATCTACACGGGTCTTTTGATTTTGATCCATAGCAGCAAAGGCACTGTACATCAGCAGATCCACAGACTTAAAGATTTTTTTTAAAGCATTCAAAAAAAAAAAAAGTCACAGGTCATAGTTTAACAGCAACAACAACAACATAAAAAGATAACACGTTGTCTCTGGCACAATGGCTCAGTCTGCGTCCATTTTAGAGACATCCAATCAAGACTTGGATTGAACTGCTGGCGAACAAAGCAAGTCCTTATCCCAATAAGAATCCATTCCTTTTAGTATGTCGGAATGAGTACTCTTGTAAATCCTACCTTGGAGGTCATTGCTTTTGTAGTTTGTATATTGGTAGGCATCCATCCTTATTTCAGTGCAGTTTCCAAAGAACATATCAAATATTTTTCATAATCTCTTGTAATTGAAAAATTGCCCAAAGACACATATCCCCATTTTCAAGGAAACATTGCAAAAGTTTCCAGAAGTAACAAAGGTGATTCTTTGAGGCAACTTATTGTACTCTCTACAATATAACAAAGAGAGGTGTTTATATTAAAAAACCTAGCTTGACACCAAAATGCTTTATGTTTATCAACAGAAGAGCATTGAGAACAAATCTGTACACAAGATGCTATATTAACAATGCAAATATATAAATTAGCACATTCTTACTTAAAGTGAGTTTAATTTAGATGTGGACTGAATTTGCCATTCATCACAGGCATGTAGATTACTGGCTACAGTTTGCAATTTCCTAAGTTTCCAAGACTGTCTAAAATAGTTAAGATACAGCATCTTCCCACCAAATAATTATACTGTAATAACACTTAGAGGTCTCATCCAAGAACAGGACTAAAAAATATAACAAAGTGTGTGGTGTTTTTTTTTTTCTTTTTCTTTTAAATAGAAACTACAAGTCTATTTAGTGTAACTTTAACTATCTCCTGAACATCCTTCTCCAAGATCCCCAATTTATCCATCTGTAAAAACACAAAGTATACAATGCATCTTTCAAACTAAAGCCGGGCCAGACAGCTTTATTTAGTCAGTTCATTGTTAGAAAGCCTTCTTTAAACAAAATAAATACATTACAGCTATAATACATAATTAAAGAGTCAAGTTCACCGGTAAGTATGCTTATTCCATCTTTTGCCAAGTAGGTATCTGACAATTTGGTATCACAAGATCTTAATGAGCATTCACAAATCAATAGCAAGTTAAGAAGGTAAAAATAAATTCCACAACTGTGATGAGCATTTAAGTTCTCAGTTTAGAAACCGAAAAAAGGAATATACAGCAAAGTGCTAGGAGAAGGAGTTCTGTCTGCATTCAGATTTATCTCTAATAAATAACTTCATAGACTGTAGCTTTCTTGTCCCCAGAGCCAGTGACAATGTATTTGTCATCCACAGAGATATCACAGCTAAGCACAGATGAGGATTCTTTGGACTACAAGACAAAAAAAAAGATAATTACATCTTTACCATCCACAGGATACACCAGGATGCAGTGGCTCTGTCTCTCCCAGCTTTTCCACCTTTTCTGAGATTATGTGTATGTATTGTCACATTTTACTCCCTGTTTTAGTGCATATTTTCTTTACATAACATATGTCTGCATTCTTTCCTGCCTGTCACTTCAAGAGCTAAACACTTCCCACTCATGCAAAGTTTTTGCCAATAAACCTCTGCTTCACTGCACAGGAAATTTCTTTCTCTGCCCCTCATTAAGAAAGCCGCACTGGGGTTTTAACATCACGTTTCGGGGAGATGTGCACTTGTTAGGACAATTCAGGCTTTCTGTGGGAGCTGGTTCCAGAGCCAAATACTCTCTACTAGGAAAACTCACACCTCAGCTTTCTCATGCCAAGGCAAACTGCACTGTCCCCAAAGGCAAAGGCACAGCAGGTACCAGTACAGGTGAGACCTGACCCTTTAAACCTGAACACCAGTCAGCTCAACTAAAAAAATTCCCAACCTAGAGGTAACTGTAAGTGAAAGAGAGAAGGACACGCCAAAAATCGCACTTCTCCTTAATGGCACTAAAGTGCCATTAGAATTGGGCACAGAGGGATTAAAGGCTACAGAAAGGTTACAACTTCCAGTTACACTCCACGGGGCTCCTCCACAAGGATACAGCTTTCAGCTCAGGAGTCTGCCTGTCCAATTCACTGACTTCAGACGTCTTACCCAAGAAAAATGCATGTGTTGAATATGACTTCCACTGTTTTAGCTACATTTTGGACCTTCAGTGAATGCTCACTTAACAACATGACCTGGGTACTGTATTACAGGACTACTACAGCAATATGCACAAGAAGGTGAGGTGAGGTGAGAAAGAAGAGTATTAAAAACAATTTTAGATTAAAGGGCTAATTTATTGTAAGAGCTAAATTACTCAAATGTTAGAAAGGATAAAAGTGTACGTCTCTTTAATTACAGACGAAGTCTGTAAGATAGGAACACAGTAATTAGCCAAGAATTTCCATTTAAAAACTCCTTAAGCTAATGACAGACCCTGCGATGTGCAGCTCTACTGCACTGTAACATATGTGGAAAACAGCTTTTGGGAGATTATTACCTGGAATATACTGGCTCCATAAGGTGTTCTCCAGGCATTAAGAAGATTATCTTTTCCAGTGCTTACAAACCATTTGCCTGCAACAGATTGTTTCAATGTTATTGTTGCATTTTGTTTTCAAGGAATGCACCCCAAGACACAGATTAATCGTAACAACAATGCACTCACACATTAATGGAAAATATAGTCAATGAACAGTCGCATTTTCATCTGTTTGCACTACGATGTTCAATCACAACACAAGCAGTTCACATGAAAAAGCAGTGACATCGAATTTTAAAAATATTTTTAATACTTAGATATAACATCTAATTTTGAACTATACCCCTACTTTCATTTAAAGGTCATCTTGAACAAATTTCTCAGGAGGGAAAACACTGGCATAGAAAGATTTGCTTACCACAGTGAGCAAATTTGAGTGACAACACACAGCTCTCATGAAGATGCAGCTGGTACTTGTCTGGCTTAGTAACATGCAGCACCTCGACATTGCTGTTCTCCATTCCTACTGCCAACCACTCACCAGTTGGACAATAGCCCAGTGAGAAGATCTGGAATTAGCACAGCACATGCTTCAGTCAGTAAAGGAATGAGCTTGAGATATTCAAAAGCAACTCTTGTTACACTGTTAACACTATGCAAAAACACATTTTGGGCTATCACGGTTTTAAAAACATGATAATCCAATTACTGTAGTAATCAAGATAAATTAGTTCATGTAAACAAAGCTGAATTAAAATTGTAATAGCAAAGCACTGAATCAAGCTATGGAAGTTAACATCCTATCTTACCTCACAGCATTTAAAAGTATTTTCATAAAATATTTTTGAACAAGAACGTACAGAAAAAGGAACAGACTGCACACAAGAACACTTCAATCTAGCAATTCTTTTTTAAAAGGGATTACCCACTAGTTTAATGGGAAAAGTAATAATCTGTCAAATAGTCACAATCCAGAAAGATGTTTAGCTACCATATTAAAAAAAAAGCTGCAAAAAGTGTGAGACTAAGTCTAACATTCCTTGGAATTCTCTTTGAGCCTGCTTCTTCTGCTTTAAAAAACAAACAAAACCAACCAAACAAAACCCACAAAAAATAAAAGTGCCTGTTTTCAAAAACCAACAGATTTTTCTGAACATGCTAAAGCTTCTAAGATTGAACCTGTGATGTGAAGTCATGTTGCTGTAGCTGCCGCCCTTCTCTGAGATCCCAAGATCTGACTGTATTGTCCAAGCCTCCTGTCCATAGTTTGGTGCCGTCATTAGAAATGTCAATACAGCTTGCTCCATCCGTGTGGCCCTGAAATTGCCTGAAAATGTTGAAAGAAGATATCCACATTCTCACCCTGGAAAGAGTTGGTTCTGAGCGTGTACACAAAATACCTCTCTTTTCTTTCAGTCCCCGACACGCAGTCACTGAAACAACAGTAACATAGATTCTAACAGCAATCTGAGATTAATATAAACTCGGGGATGACCACGTGAGTTTTGTGATGAATTGATGAAGCAATCAGGCCAGACAGCCAAGCGCTAATTTCATTTCAAAAGCACACTTTACAAGTCAGATAGTCTGGGGATCTTTGCTGCTGCGTGACACCCCCTATTTGACTGAAAATACCCCACCCCCACAAAGCAACGTAGTATGATTGTCAAAACTCACCTCATTTAAGAATGTGCAGGTCACCAACGAAGTTGGGGAAAAAGAAAAAGTGGTCTAAATGGGAACATCAGGGAGTAAAAGCCTGACTTTGCATGCAATACTGAAATGTTATGTGTAACAACGTACAGTGCAGTGTGCAGAGAAGCTCTGTGTGACTGGCTCCTAGTTTACTGTACATTAGTGTTGTGCAGCAACTCGCACCCCTGAGATGCTAAGTTTGCAATGCAGTACTTTACAGACATTTTTATCCAAGACATATTTGCTGGAGCACTGAATAAAGAGACTGGAGTGTGAGCACAGTGTATTGCCTGGAAACAAAATCCTTATCTATTCAAAGAACGTACAGCAGTGTTAACATCAGCTGATCTGAGGAAATTATAGTTATGGGGCTGCTCAACAGGCCTAGAATTATGAAAATCTCAAAACATATAAACAATTATGTAGACTTTTGTCAAGGTATTACTATGGCTATTGCCTAGCAATGAAATACTGGAAGGAGCTATGCAGACACAATGGAGAAAGTGGCACACATACGCAGAAGAGACTGTCAGGCCATGTCTAATTAATTCTTCACAACCTGATGATCCCGTTCTGTCGACTTACCTTACTAAAGTCTGGTTATGGAGATCCCACACTGCGATGTTCCCATCACTGCAGCAGGAAAAGCAAACCTTGGAATCGGGGCTGATAGCCAGGGCATAGCAAGCTGGAGCCGAAGATGTCAGCTCTGCTTTGATGCGCGGAGTTGGAGCTGCCAGGTCCCAAATGGATAACGTGCTGGCTTCCCCACCAACAATTAGGGTGCGGCCGTCGGGGAGCAATCTGCAGGAACGGATGTAGTTATCTCTGTTCTGTGGAGACAGAAGCCATCAAGAGATTACTCATGAGGAAAGGAAAACAGCATTAACATGAAAGCAGAAATCCATAAAAGTATTGTATTCCCTCCTGGTTTTAATGAGCCATTTATACTTATGACAATGATAAAGTGTATTAATGCCAGAAAATTACATGACATTAGGGAAGTACTTAAACTTGATCTACAAAATTCAGTAGTGAGAGATATTTAATCTTAATTAGCATCAAAATGCAACCTGAACCTAGCCCAAAACAATTCAAGATAGCTGTATTCAACAGCTTGTAGAGAAAGTTACATTTTCATACTCTGTTTATTTCGGCACATTAACCTCTCAGCATGGGGGAGTACCAAATTCCCTGCGCACCCGCCCCCTCCCCCATTCCAGTGAGACTTGCTGCCACCATCTAGGAGATGTCAGAGGAAAATATTTGGGCAATTTTCTTCATTTGTGCAGCAACTTGTATAGCAATTCATTATATGTCTACATGTGCTGCACAGTTCCCATTTTAATGCCTCTGTAACAAGAAGCAACATCTTACCAAGAACTGGTAAATGACACTAGAAAAGCTGCTAACAATGGTTCATCTTGTTAGCACATTCAAATAATTTGTGAATAACACTCAGGGTTATTTTTAATTGTCACATTAAAACGGGGAAATGCATTCACACACACATACAGACACAAAATACGTGACACAATCTTCAAATAGTCTCAGAGAATACAGCTGCAAGACAGCAATTTTTAGTATGATAGAATATCAAGCTTTAAGATTGCCAACAAATGTCAAAGTTTATAAACAATATTTGCTGTGCTGCCTTTGATCCTTCCCTCTACCAATACAATTTTAGGATATTAAAGATGTTTTGATTCATTGCGGGGGGGAAGGCCCACAAGTACGACCGGAAACATACTGCACATCCAGTTTTTAAAAGAAACAACAAAATTACAAATGAAATATCGAGCTTTGGTACCAATGACAGCACTCAAGTAGCCACTGTTTTTTGTACCGTAGCAGCATTTCAATCCTAACACAACCTGCTCTCTTCTTCCACTGTCGTATACTGCTGTTCACCTACCAGGCAGTCCAGCTGAGAGACAGGGCTCTTGTTGCCAGGGTGGCTGATGTCCCAGACTTTGACGCACCCCTTCCCACCCGTGTACACGTGTCTCGTGGGGTTGCTGATGGTAACCGCACACACCACTTCTCCGTGGTTCAGGGTGTTGATCTGACGGGCATGGCGAGGGATTCCTGGACCGATGAGGGCATCGGGAGGGAAAGGAACCGGCTGCATCTGACCATCTGCACTTACGTGAAATGAGTATGCTCTGAGGGGAGAAAAAAGACAGGGGTTGATTTAAGAAGTTTTTCTTCAAGCCCATTTATGAAAACAGAATTAAAGGTGTGCTTCCACTGCAGGCATTCAGATTGTGCACTCAGTTCCCTTTGCAATCTTTTTAATCGTGTGAAGTATAAAACCTCAAAGCACTTTCTACTTAACATGGAAACTCAAGCTCCGTATACCAATCAAATGAGCTTTTAAAGCTCACGCAATGATGGTTTCTGGCATGAGTGAGGACACATGACACTGCTCTTAAATGCGGGGCATGAGGACACAACCACATGCGGAGAAAGGAAGGAAGGTCGGGTCAGGACACCCTTCAAGACAGAAATAGTTGGCTGGCTGCTGCAGAGCATGGCAGGTAGCTGAGTGCCAGGGGACATCTGCTTTCTCCCTTACTGCTTCTAATGTGTAAATTTCAGCTGGAGTGCTGCCACGCTACCCCAAATGCTCTGCCAGGTCCCACGCACCTTGAGCAAAACTGCCCAGCACTGTCCCTAAGGGTGCAGTGAAACCTCCACCATCAAAGAGTTTGGTCCTCAAGGCACGCTTGCTGACATCTGACATGACAGACCAGCAAAAAAAAATACACTGGACTTTTTTTTTCCTTCTTTGGGCTCACTATCTTTTTTTTTTTTTTCTTCTTTCTTTTTGAGATGGGGAGGGGTGTGTGGACCTGACAGAACAACTACAAATCCCAGTTTCTCTTGCTAGAATGAGGGCTCTCACTGAGAAAGAATGTGCCGTGTGACTGCCAGTTATGCCACCTGTGAATAACTATCAACAGCTTCATCTCAAAATATTTTCCAGGGAGAACAGTTAGGTTGTGAAATTGTCTTGTTGTCTTGTTCTTAGATGTTACCTGACACACCACATGTAATATAAAAGCACAAACTTTATAAGAGAGTTCACCTACATACCAAGTCGTGCTTAACAGAAGGCTTTTAATTTCCCTAGACCTGAAAAATCACCACAGTACAGATGAAAAATCCATTGTCATAATGGTGGAATGAAAAGAGCTCACAAAAAATAATTTAATGACAATACTTAGGAAGATCACTTTCTTAATTGTTTCTTCAAAGTCACTGAAGACGACAGTCTTCATAGTTCAACTTCTGAATCTGTTATTTAAGATTCATGGTGCATTAACACTAGAATAACCATTTTCAGTGGGACAAAACACAACTGCATTTTCACCTTTCTGCCCCATTCCCACAGCTTTACACTCTCTTCTCATCCTGTGCTCTGTTTCTTGTTCTGGCAGGTCTGAGTGACAGATCATATCATCATTTTTCATTTTTTGACGTTAAACACATTCAGAAAAGGGTAGGACAGATTTCTGTGGCTGTCAGAAGCAGCAAACTGTATCAGTAGAATTAGGGTTGGATTATCATTGCAAAAATCAGAAATATCTTCCTCGTTATCTCCCTAATTCCTGTTTGTAGCACTAAAGTACTGAAAAAAGCAGCTGATGGTCACCTGAATCTCTAACAAAACAAGTGGAACTTCATTATCATTTTTTTCTGATTTCTGTATGCAGTCACTCTCTGCAGAGCCATGTTGAGCACTGAGAGTGTATCAGCCGAAGTGATTTTTAGCATGCTTATAAATTACACAGGGAAATAAACCGTAGATCTGGAGTGATCTGTGACTACATTATTCACACTCTATTCATTACTCCATACCAACACGTGATTAAACTGTTGCTTTGTTGTTTGGTTTCATTTTGTGGTAAAGTGGGCTTTTTTTTCACTCTGAGAACTAACACTGCATGTTGCTTATTTGAAGTAGTCTAAATATCTTACAAATATCCGACACTATAAACACCTGGTAAGTATTTTCTCTTCACATTAGCTACCTTCTCTATTTATACACTGTACAATCCTCGGCATTTTGATATATCTCCAAAGTGAAAAGAGAGTTATTAGGGGCCAGATCCTTGATGTGCCACATGCTGTCTCCTCCATTTCAACCAACAATCAACAGTGAGGAGAATTTACACAACTTTTGCTCTAAAGGAAACGGAAGAGTAAATGAGAAAGCAACAATCCTGAATGACAGCTGCGAAAAATACCGCACTTCAGATGAAGAAAAATCAATGCAGTCATGCTAAAACAACCACAGATTTCAAAGGTTTCAGGCCCTATGGCAGACAAATGACAGTTACATTTAAATGTTTAAAAGAGTCACCAATACGTCAACAATATTCAAAAACCTTGGAGATGCACCAGAACTGAAGCAGTCTGATTTCAGTTTGCCTCCTGTTTTATTCCCTCCATCTCTAACTCAAGTGAGACGTGAGCAGGGATGTCTCTGTGCCCCTGGTATTGCTGTTTCTCAGACCACAGCAAGCAAAGCCTGGTAGAGCCAGTCACCTTTCCTCCTGGGCGACCGACTCCACCAAGGATGACCTGGAACCCAGAGAACGTTTGAACATTACACCAAAGCATTTCTAAGTGCCTGCTGCATATGCAGGATGAAGATCCATGCCCCACAGAAATTTTAACACAAGCAGCTGGTCTGGAAGCTGCTGCACATCAATTTCCAGACTCTCCTTACGTAGCCAGCTACCAGGGCGCCGAAACTAGCAGGAAATCAACTTCAGGTGGTAACTAGCGTGTGATGCCTAAGATAGATGGACATGGTTTATGAACTGCGTGACACATCACGTGTAAGAGGAGTTACAGGCACTAGGACTGATTGCTTGTGACCTTGACATGTTACTAATTCTCCATGTCCACAAGACCACCAGCAGGTAAGTGTATGCATTTACTCACATGCATGTAAGTGTGTGACGAACCCCCAACCGCTCCTTCACAAACATGTTCATACATAAGGAATGGCACAGACATTCCCTGCACTTCAAACTCTCCAGTATTAGCTGGCCACAGTTGCCCACAAGCATCATGCAAGAAGTGAAACTTGAAAACCCTTACATAAAATCTGGATCAATATGGCTTGCATCACTGTTTTATTTTTTCCTCTCTCTAACTCAAGAGGGCTGTGAACAGAGAGTTCTTTTGTGTAGTTCTTTTTCCAAGGCTCACAACAAGTGAGGCCTGGTACAGCAGGTCACTTTTTATGGTCAGTTCCATCAAGGATGAATTTGAATATTATGATATCATTCTTCACAGTATTTTCAATCAAACAAAACATTGCAGTGTTCTGTTCTCTGCATGCTGCTGTTTATAGCAGCTGATAAGTTTGCAAGTAATTGCAAGGCTTCTGTGAACAAAGAAATCATTTTTTTAAACTGAAAAGCAGAGTGCAGTGTAAAGCCAAGATCCCATTCCAGGTTGCATTTCCATATAAAACCAACCAGTCAGATTCAGTATGTAACACTTCAAAGTTCAGCTACTTTTTCCATTTATTTTTGTCTCCTTTACTTTATACCACCCAGTCCTTGTTGGCTGCTTTTAGTCTTCAAAACCTATTTACAAATGTGACTTCAAAATTAAACAGTGTTTCTCCTGTCCTTGCCAAATCGCTGTATGTATCCTATCCACACAATAGTTTTCAGTAATAAGGGGAATTCCAACCAGCAAGGAAACACAACTTCAAGAGATAACTGACTTTTAAAGTTGAATGTTTGATACTCACGGTTTTCCTCCTGGGATGCCCGTGAGATTGGGAGGGATGCCTGGGACTCGCATGTGATGATGTGGATCAAAACCAACCTGTAGTTTTCCCCAAGCAAAACAAAAAGGTGTATTAAAGACGGAGATAAGCAAAGAAAGACCATTTAATTCATGTTCTCTACAGCAAACTTCACAAATTACAAAAGTACTGAGCTGGATTTAACTCCACAGGTCTTACATTTAATATGAACTGTTCTCAACACCAAACGCACCCAGCGGCAAACACTTACCACCGGAGATCTCCCGTAAGCTGCTGCAGCTGCTGCTGCTGCAGCTGCTGCACTCATTTGAGGGGAAATATTGTGTAGACCGGCGTAGGCAGCTCCAGGGCTGGTCAGCTCCCCATTCATACCAGCATGTGGCACAATCCCAAAAGGAGTAGGATAAGGACATGGCACTGCCATAGGTGTCCTTAAACCTGAAGCTATTGAGGGGAAAAAAGGGAGAAGTCACACAGCCAGCCCAGACCCACCAGATCAAATGTGAGTTTGGCCAACAATCATATATATATATATATATATATACACACACATATGTATACACACACACACACACACGTGTATATATATATATATATACAAGTGGTATTACAAGTGCTGACAACCAGTTTGGCATCCAGTTTAAGCAGCCTTAAGGTACTGCCTCATCGCTGTAGATTTAGAGGGAGCCTGGTTAGGGATGAATGGCCACCATTTCACACCATCAAAACGTACAGACACTAACCTAGCGGGTCCACACCTGGGGGTTTGCCAGGCACCGGCCTCAGTCCAGGAGTGGAGTTGCTGCCCGGAGTTGGAGCATCAGTCCGTGGAGTTGGGGTATTTGATTTAGACACAGGAGTGGTAGATTTCTCATTCTAATCACCAGAAAGGAAAAAGGAAGACGGATTGTTAGTTATTTTACTTTTTTAGCTAGCAGTTGGAAAGAGAGCTGACAACAACCAGAGTGTGCATGACTAGTGATATTTAGCTTTTGGGTTTGCGTTTCAGCAGTCCCTGGCATTGAAGAGAAGCTGCAGAGACACTGAAAAAGATGAAATGGCTTTGGGAATAACTACAGCCTTCACAGATTTCCTCACTAGGGAAATCCGTATGATTCAAAATTAGGTCCATGACTCAAAATTATCACTGTCTGACAACTACATTGCCAGCATATGTGAAATTTGTCGGTGGTCTCGTTCTGCTCGTGGTGGACCTGCTGCCATTAGGACTATGAGTTTCTGTGAGACACCACTGCCAGCTGGACAAGAAGAGCAGAAAAAAACCTACAACTGACCCAACAACTCACACCCAAATGTGGTGCTGGAAACACAGGATGGCGACAGTGATGGGTATAAAATCAGGAACTGTGCAGTGCTGCTCTTGTGACAAGCTTGTTCATCAGACAAACCACTGACTTCCCGGCCTGAACCTGTCATTCCATCACCCTTCCTGAGTAGTACATTCACTTTAAGCTTTCTTTTTTATTTATTTTATTTCTTTAAATAGTCGTGTACCCTGACCTGTGAAGAACTGAGAGGGGAGTTACTGTGCAGCTCAGGAAGGTGATTAACTGTGGTCACAAACAGGAAAGGAAAGAACACCCCTGACTTGCAGGCAGCTCTTTTTTTTTTTTTTTTGCATTGTGATTTGCGATGCAAGTCAAGGAAGGCTCTTGTAAATGACAGATTACTTTTTAGATAGAAAATAAAAATTATTGTTGTTGTATATGGCCCAGTAATTCAAACAATGCTAACAACCAAATCACATCCAAGCAGGGAACTGAATTTGCTATAAACCACAGTACAGGAAAACAGCTCAAAGAACCCCTGTGTACTCTTATTTATTCTCAGAATGACAGTTTTTCATATGGGGGAGGAGAAAAACATCTCTCAGCACAGCACATCTATCATCTATCCATACCACCAGTGAAATAACCTCTTCCTGTCCAAAAAAAGGGCTGTGGACTTTCTCATTATTTTATTAAATTCTCTTGAAGAGATAAATTAAACACATTTTAAATTAATGCTTCACAGTGCTTTACTGATAGCCATGGAAATCCAAATTGTGCCCAGACAGAAATTCAGTAAGCATGTGTAACAGCATGTGATCACGGGTCAGGAGTATTTTGAAGCACTTACAAGGCTAAGTTCTTTGGATTTGGAGGAAGGAGTACTGCTGGAGGATGCAATAGACGCTGGACTAATTGGTGCATCTTTCTTCAGCAGTCGAGTCTTGTCCAAGCCATTCTCCCGTGGAGAGTGTGCTGGGCTCCCCCGGGGAGAGGAAGGATCCTAAACATCAGTAATGAGGGTTAGTATAAAAACTTCATACTAGCCACTAGTGCTTGTCTTGAGCAGTTTTCACTTTGGAATGAAGATCTGTCATAAAAAATTGACATCTTCATTCAGTCTGTAGTTGATTTAGCTGATAAAATTGTAAAATCAAGAAGTAGAATGAAAGACAACTTTCAGGGTTTTTTTTTCTAAAGGAGTCTTAAAATTTGATGCCATTAACAATGAAAAATAATGCTAAAAATCTATGAATACTGAAACAGGGAAGTAAATCTCATTTGTCAGGTGACCGACTGAAAAGGTGTCAGGCACTTGACAGACAAGATAAAGTTCACAAATGAAGTCACGGCCAGAGTGAAAGAAAACACAGACACTGTAACAAGCTGCATCCTATCTGCTGTGCTGGGCTGGCTTCAAATGTCTCAAGAAGACTCCTGGTTCATACAAGAAACAAAAAGATCCTTTGTAGAAATAAGCGTCACAGAACTGACTGGCATTCTAAAGAAAGACCCCGGACTAGATTCCTTCAGGCATTTCAAGCTCCTCTATGAAGGCAAAGGCTGTAATCTTATTCATATACCAAATATGCACAGAAAAGACTGAAGACAACCCTCACCCCCGTACTGTAAGGTACAAACCCCACTACTGTGTATACCTCATTGGAAACATCAACTACCAAGTTGTCATCACTCTTCTCAGCATCGCTGTCCTGCAATGACAAATCATTATGTGTCAAAAACATTTATTTAACATCTCAACATCTCTTAAGTACTAAGAAAAAATAAACCAATGAAATACAAGGCTGCTCACAACTATGCAACATAGCATTTACTTTTACCAAGCTTTACGTGGTAATAAAATTATAATATTTAGGTCACCTATAGGGCTCCTCCTTACAGCTTGCCACACATATAGCACTCTTCCCTGTTTTCACAGGGGTGAACGAGGACACAGGATGAAAATCCAAACCCAAACTGGCACCGCACTGAGAAGTGGAGCCAAGCTAGAGTGTAGATCTACCGAGTCCCAGACTAACTAATGTGCAGTCCTCTTCATTCACCTTCCAGCTGTATTTATATTGCTAAAAACACTATCAATCCTACACACTGAAACTTTTCACCTTTCATAGATGCTAGAGGCAAGCAGTAAGAACCAATTAAAAATCTGACCATCCATTTAAAAATTACTTGTGCATCAGGAATCAGATGAAACCACACTTAAGTTTGACAATGCATAATACAGCAATTTACTCACATAACGAGCTGCTATTTCCTTCTCTTCTGTTTTCTGTTTTTTACTATCTGAAGAATAATCTGTTGAATTTCTGTGCTTTTCTGCTGTTCTGAAACTGGCTGAGGGAGATACAGAAGAGCTCTGCAGTCGGAAAAGAGATGGAGAAAACATCATCAGATGCACATTCAAAACAGTGGTTCATCTGTCACTATCCCTCAGTACAACTTAACTTGATAGTATGGTTTGGAGTTGCTCTCACAGATAGCGCTTTGGGTTTTAATCTGTGATAGCTACTCAGCAAGTGTCTGGTATTAAAAGTGCACAATGCACTGCAAGATGTACTGATAAAGGCGATCAGCCGACAGATCTTAGATACTATCCGCAGTGTCAATGGTATGAACGTAGAACTGCTTTGGACTATTTAACGAACACTGTGCATTGGCCTGGCTTTGGCTTGTTTCCTCTACAAATATGCAAGGTTAAATCAACATTCACACTCCCAGAAGAAGGGGATGGGTGTGTATGTGTGTATGTTTGCCCTTGTAAATCAAAAAGAACAAAGTGGCTCAAGGTAAGTCACGCTTCAGCAAACATTCGAATGAAGATTTCTAGCAAAGAAAGAAGCAAGCTTCTGAACAGTCTTGCACCAGGAAAGAACAGGGAAAAGCACCTAAACTCGTTTTATTTTGGTACCGTTTATAATCACAGGCTGTGCCTGCAGTAGATGGAAAAGCAACACAGTGGGTCAGGGAGTCTCTTGCCATACTGCAGCCTTTGCTTATTTATGGTGATTAAAGAGCACGCATATGGGACAGGAGAGCAAGGCAGTGAACACGTACTTCACGCATTGTCATCCAACAATTCTGCTTTACTCCTTTAAACAAGGCAGACAACTCCTACCATATTTCCAGAGCTTGGTGGAGCCTGTTTCTTGGTATAAAAGAAGTAATAAAATAACAATAATAAAAAAGAAGTAATGAAAGATGCAAAGTTCCCTCTAGGACTCACTTCAGCAGCAGCAGCTTTTGGCCCTAGCTCAAGAACACATGAAAGCATGCACTAAACTTTATCTCACACTGAAGTCAATGTTTAAATGTACGTAAGTAAGGATGTGTTCAGGCATCTTGCAGAATTGGAGCTGACAAGAATGAAGATGAAAGTAATTCTCAGTTGAAACCCTGCTGACTGTTGACATCTCTGTCCTCCTTATATAGGGGGTTGGAGGAAAAACAACTGAAGAGGTCCTTACTGCCAGATTGTAGATCCTCCCATTCATCCAGGAACACTGGTTTTGGCGTTCTTCCTCCATGCGTTATGGACAGCTGTTGCTCCACATAAAACTGTCCAACAGGGCAATTTGATTTGGGGGTTTTCTCTGCATACCTCCCTAGCCACTTTTCACAGCTTCTACCAGGAATGCAAACCAATAAACTAGCATTTACATTCTGCAACCTCTGTTCCATTACTGTTCCATATTACCGAATTTCTTCTTTTCCTTAACTCACTACACCACAAACTTCTGGTAAGGATTAAGAACACTTGACAGAAGTTAAGCTGTGGTTGTTGCCCAAGTCACATGAAGGAACATCGCTCCCTGTTGGGAGACTCAGGCCCTCCTTTCCACTTCTCTAAAACTTCCAGTTCTTGTCAAGAGGAACTCACATCAACGAACACTGGAATTTGCAAAAATCTTCCATCTTTTTGACTGGATAACTGGTTGTTAACTACCCTCTAAATACACCCAGTGGAAATAAAAATTTTAGAAAAAAGTTAGTGCTGAACACAGCTTGTGCCTTTCCCATTTGTCTGCCTGCCCACATCTCTCTCTCCCCAATGGTATAAACCAGGTAGACAAAGATTTCCTGTCTCGAGTAAATGTATCTTAAAATAAGTTCACTGATTCAGCTATAGTAAATGACACAAACCAAACATGTTATTTTTTCCTCTGAAGAGGCAACACACGTTAAGACATTTGGAGACAGCAGTGGCAGTAGGCATGGAAGCCATTAAAATAAAGGGCAAGCAGAAATACAATATCAAATGAACTGATGGCTTAAAAAATGTATTTGTGTACTGCAATGATAGAGCATAGTCTTTCGCAAAAGATTTTAATAGTATGCTCCCATTACATTTATATTCATTTACAATTTAGGAGGCAGTAGCTTGTAATGTGAATTCAATTCATTATTTCTCAACTTCACCCTACAGAAGGCAATTTGCTTTAAAACGAAGAAAAATAATCACTGCTAAACTACAAATTAGAGTGGTGTCTAAAGAATTAAAGTAAACTACTGCACTTATTTAAATAGAAATATTTATTTTCATGAATTTGAAAACATATAGTTTCATTTTTCACAATCTAGTTAGCTATGTGCTATAGATATAATTTTAATCTTTGATTTCACTGCTTAATAAAGTAATAAATTAAAGCTCCCTACCAGAATGATAAAGTAGCTAATTACCACTAGCACATAAAGAATGAGCGCCACATCGGGCACTGGGGCAATGCACACTTCTTAATGGTTTCATTACTTCAAAGCTGGGTCAGACCTGATACCCATATGAAAAGATCTTGCTGCGGTATCTCACCTGATGTTAGCAGAAAAAGACAACTCAGCTACTGACAGCAGGCAGAATCTCATTTCCCAAGCTGGAATTTGGCCAGTGTACTCGTACTAACATTATTTTGTCTCAAGAGTCAATTAGTACAGAACAAATCTAAACATCCTGAATTTTAACTGTCCTATGCCTTTCCTTGCATGAAACCAGTCAATGGAAACCCCTGCAGTACCAGCTTCTTCTCCTTTCAACATGTAATGCAGCTTTCACATAAAGATTTGTGACTCATTGGATCTCTGGTACTGGTGCCGACAGATCTAAACTGATTACTTATGCTAAGTAATAAAGACATGTAATGTAGTTAGACAAGGAGCTATGGCCTAGATTGCCCTACGGATCTAACACCTACTATTCCCAGTGTGCGAGGGACAACATTACTACCCATACCGAATTAACACTATTGTATGCAATAGTTTTTCCGCCTATGAACACTTGTAAGGACCTCTCTTCACTACGAAATACTGGGATGTAACAATGACCTCCTGGTTTGCACTGGCATCAGATTCCTACTTATAATCCTGTACCCATCCACACCTTGGTACACGGCGTGCAAGTCTACAATACTCCAAAAGAGGTCCTTATATTTGCAGGCTGTGGAAGAAAACCTCCATCGAAGTGCACTGTTTGGCTGTCAGACTGTGCTCTGCTCTGTTCTTTGATTAAAACGTCGGTGATCTCCTAACAGCTGCCTTTAAGATGCTAGAATAGGATAGCTACTTAGAGAAATGAAGTGATTCAGCATTATGACTTGGCAGGCTGTAACTTAATGGGCCAGAGTCCTCATTTTAGTAACTATTAAAATTTATAGAGAAATAAAGTCTTTTCACACTGCTGTTTTCTTCAATAAATGTGTTAATTACTAGAGAGTAGCATTCTCCTACTAACCAACATTGAGTTTGCTCACATATAATAATTAAATCAGACACAGGAAAAAGTACTCTTTAGTGAAGGTAGGTTAAATTTAGTTTCTGTTTTAGCAAAACACACCATTTTTTTTCATATTCTGCTTAGGTAGAACATTTTTGTTCATGCTAAATACACCACAAAACGCTGTCAAAAAACCCTGAACATACACATTTATAGAAAGGCTGAGCACACTGCCTTGTTCACATAATTTGCTTAAGAAGTGGAACAGTGTGTTTCTAGTGCTGGGCCCATATTACCTTTTGCATTAGGCTGTAAAGCACGGCACATTATGCTCCAGTCTCTGTTTTGGGCAGTCCTAACTGAAAATATCTCCCACCACATGGACCACTCAGTTTTCTCCCTGATACTGGCAGAGCACTCCTCCTGGCACCTGTGTCACACAGGCACAAATTACATGAACATAAAGAGAGCTATATGAACTTCTTACGCAACCATAAAATTCTCACCATTAACAGGGCAAACATCAGCATGCTTGTTATCTATCTGAGATAATTACTACCTCGAATTGCCCAGAAAATAAAAAAAAAACCAACCTTATTTCACCATTTTACCCCTAATTTCCACTTGAAGTTACTTGCATTAATATAGATGACTCACGCTGTAACATGGCAAAAAAGAAAACAACGTGGTCTGGTTGTGCAGCCATCCAACTGCTCTCAAATCCTGCAAGCCCCAACTCCACATATGTTAGCTCCCGCAGATGAAGACCTGGCCTGAGCAGACTAACTGACAATTAAATGAAATCAGTGTTAAAAGTAATGACTAGAGATGACAGGATGAAAAGCCCTCCCACATGATAAAGCTGGCGACTCTTTAAAGCATTCATGAATATGATCATTCCCCAGTGTACCCTTACTACTACACCAAAATGATGTATTTGGAGTGCAATAATTAAAACAATAATTCCCAACAAAGTGGGAATTACAAGATAATTGACCATCCTGAAGTATTAAGCAAACTGCAGTAAAAGCCAAGGATGCTCAATGCTAAGGTCAATTACAGTATAATTATCTGAATGACATTATTGGTGTTATAAAGTCTGTTGAAAGTATAAAAGAAACTATAAAAACTGATACAATATGCATTGCAGGGAAACGACCAGGCAGTAATGCTGCTTGGTTGGCTGGTGCCCATGTTATAGATGGACATACCAGCACTGGAGCTTGGACTCTGGCCCCATGCCAGGCTTGGGCTTGGAGCACTTAGCTCTCTAAAGTAAAACCATATGCTTAAATCAGAAACGTGGAAAAAATTAAAAAAAAAAAAAAAGGCAGCGTGGCAAATTCCGACACTCCAGGTATGAGACCAAGACTGCTCTGGTGAGTAATGAGTAGTACGAGGTGGGACAAATCCCACCAGAGAGGTGACAGAACAGGGTGTAAGGAACACATGGGTGAGAGGAAGGGGCGGTCCAGCACAGTCTACCAAGCCCAGGAAGAAAATCTGTAACCCTGAACTCACACACACCAAGTCTTGTGCATGGCTCTAACTAACAGACAATACCCATCTGTCTAAAAAAATGAATTTGTTTACATACACCCCTAGGCACAGGTACATCACTTTTATTAAACTGACGGAGATGGGTCTGAAATGCTGTGGGCTGCTCTACAGACATCACATGGAGTGTCTGCACAGCAGCTGTGCTCCTGAGGTCACCCACACCTACGCTGCTACTACGGCTTTTTGTTGTTGTTATTACTATTACTACATGATGATTATTGCTATTGCTGTATACCTGTACCCATTCCAGCCTCAAGGATTTCGTGCTCCTTGCTTTAATTTTCCAACATCGCCCCTTTGCTGGCCTTAGGCAAGCGGGTTTCCCTCACCATGGCTTTCCCCAGCTGTACGCAGTCGGTCACAATCGGGCTGGCACAGCCAGGCAGCGCAGCCCCGGAGCGCATCATTCCAAACTGGCCCAGCAAAGGAGGGGAGGCTGGTAGCCAAGTATTGTTTCCACGTATATCACCAGTCATGGCACACTTTTTAAGTATTTTCACCTCCCTGTTTTCCAGCTTGTTTTTCTACTTACCCAAATTGAAACCCAACTTCCACTCTGCCACACCATATAATTTTTTTTTTTTCCCCTCATTTGCTGCCTTTTCCCGTCAGCTGTGTTTTGAGATACTAGAGAAAATCTCAGTAATTGTTAGGGAAAAACGCTACTAACTAGCTAGTAAAGACACAGAACAAAGCTAGTTTTAGTATCACATGACCCTGCCTGAGCTAACTGGATCAAGTTCAGTAATCCAGTGCTTGACAGTTATTTTTAATGCAAACTATGATTAAAATGCAAACTTCGAGGTTTTATATAGCATTTTTACCCACTAATTAACTTCACTAATTGCAAAATTAATGATGTTAATTAGCGGATAAGAGCATCATAAAACCCATCAAAGTCTAGATGTGCAGTGCTGCTGCAAGAGCAAGAGAGATGGCCATTAAAAGGTCCAGAATAAAGAGAATGTGTAGGGTCAGCAGTTAGCCTTTGAAACACAATGTTCTCAAATGTTTTGCATTAATAGAAGTACAGGCATGTACATGCATTATGTATATGCACGTGTAATTTCTTTAAAAACACCCATGTAACTGTTTTCACTAGTGATCTGCTTGTCCTGGTGGCACCACTGCGATATTTAATCTGAACTAATTAAAAGCATCAAATTCTAGGTGTTATAAAATGGGTGATAAAATGAACAATAAAGCACTACAGTTGTACGTGTTAATTCCAGTCATGTATTTCAACACGCTTTTTATCAATTTGTGGGAAAAGCTAAGCAAGGCACACAGCAGAAGTTGGAGATACCTAGCAATTTTGATGTATAATCCTATCAGCATGTATTGTTATTTCTCCGGCCCCTCCTGGTGTACAGGTGCATAGTGGTGGCAAGAAAAGCAGGTGTTTGAAGCAATGGCGAGGGCTGCTGTCTAGCCTTTCGCAGATGGAGTTTTGCAATAAATCCCTTAAAATACAGCTTCTCCAGTAATCACTGGCTGAGGGACATAACACACATAAGGCCTAATGACTACTGACACTGTGAGGGTCAAAGGATGGAGAGAAGAACTGATGCAGCTTAAGTACAAGCAGTGAAGCAGTAGAGGAGCACAGCTGTGAGGCAAAAAGGAAAGACAGGTTTAGGTTAAAGTATATCTTAGCACAGGCACATGAAGGTAGTGAAATCAAGGAGTGTGGCAAGAATAACAAGCACCCTTTGGTAAGCAAAACAGTTTGAACAAAGGACCTGGTTTCAGCAGGGAACAAAAGAAAAAGAAACAGATGGGCAGCAAAAGGAGTTAAAACACTTCTGATAGGTTTACAGAAGCTTGAAAGTTCACAGATTACATTTACCATCAAGTCTGCTCTCATCCACATCTGCCAACTCGTAAATATTTAATTGATGGTAACACAACCCAGGCATTGTCAAACATCCTCTCCTTTAACCCACACAGCAATTCACCTGATCCATTGCCCGTTCACCACCCCTGTGCTTCAATCTCCTCCCCTTTGAACAGACCCCAAACTAAGACCACATGCTTCAGCATAAAGCAGAGCAGGTAATTTGAACAGAGTGAAAAAATTTGCAAGAAGGTGTTAAGTCACAAATTGCAACTGGCATACACAATACGTCGGGCGAGCCCCAGAACACATGCAGGCTGCAAAGGAATCCTGTCCCTAATGATCCCAGAAAAGATAAGCACTCCCAGGTAACAACAGCCTAAGTGTGGAATTGCTACCAGACAGCTGCTGTCTTTTTAGAGAATAAATGCCAAAATCCAGGACAAATGTGCATGTTGGTCACCACAGCATTCAAACCCCTAAATGTTACTTTAGCCAAAATCGGACAACTGAAAGGGAGGGATCAAAGGCCTCAGAGTTAGAGCTGATTCAGAAAGACGGAGGGTAAATAAAATCATCTTTGGAAATCTGAGGAACAGAGCGGTGCCAAGCAAAAGCAGAACTACAGCCCTCCTCAAATATTTATTTGGGGTTCCAGTTACTGAGCTTTCATGCTACTTCCTTCGGCAGAGACCTGAAACAGTTTGAGCAGCTCTAGCAAAACAGAAACAGAGAGGAGGGTACTGGGAGTTAACCAGGGAGAAAGAGCGAGGGAGAGCATGCAATCACAGCATAAGAGAAAAAGCTCAACCAGCCAGAGCATTCAATGCAGCAATTTAATTGTGGGCTCACCACCACGGAAGGGAGGGAGCGGGGCTAGCCACCAGCCTGCATTATGGGCTTCGACTCAGCGGCGTGCCACGGCACACGGAAAAGCAGCGGCGCTCCGTGAGCCTTCTTCAAAAGCTGATGATGGACGCACGCAGAAAATTCACAACATCCAACGTATCTCCAGAATATTAACACTAATTACATTTTCATAGCGACTGAATTTAAACACAGCGCACAAGGTAATTCGATTAGTTTTTAGCATAGTAAGAAAACACTAAAGAGGGAATGTTTTATGATAGCCATTAAAAGCCTGTGCCAGTATGCTTTATACTTTGTTAAAAAATATCTGCAAGAATCACGAAATCCCTCTGAAGAATAACCAGCTTTTGCTTAGAGCCCTCTTTTCAGACCGAGCACCACAGTAAAACTGTTATCCTTTCACTTTGCACAGTGATTAAAATGGACTGTGCGGCACTGAGCCAGGCTGAACGCAAACACTTTCCTGCAGTGGCTCAAGCCACAGGGGTTATAAAAATCTCGTCAGTACCGGCGACAGAGGTTAGGAGGTAAAAAATACACACACCTACGCCTCCCAGATTTTCCATGTTAAAGTAGTAATGATCAGGCTTTAAGCATCGCCTTCTGCGGGGATAGCTAAGTGGATTCAGTTTTCATGTGACAGGTCCTAACAACTTTCTCCAGGGATTTACATTCCCTATGTAATTCTTCATTTTGACCAGAAGGATATAACATAGCACTAATTAGCCTTTTTTTTTTGTTACTTTAAAACCACAAAGATCATGTCTGAAGTCAGTCCCAGGAGACACTCCATTTAGCTGCTTTCAGCTAGGTACTGTGCCCCAGTGCCGCACATTTTTAGTTTTCGTTACATCTCACATAGGCTATATTCATGGCAAAGGCATCAGTTTTGAGTTTTCACATTTCTGTTCCCTTCCAAACTATCCATATGTATCAGCCCTTCAGGGAAAAAGACTTTCATTTTCTTTCCTTCTGCCTGTTTGTCTCTAAAGGATTTTATAGTTGTTTTGCTGCAGCGATGACCCAGGAGACGATAAGAAAACAAAGCAAATTATTGTTTTAACTGAATAATTCACGGATAGAGCTGATGATCTCTTTCTACACTTTCTGACTTATTCCCTCCCTTCCCCCCATTTTTAATCCTATTTGTTCCTGACTTGATCAGTGGAAAAGTGATGGGAAAAGAGGTAGTTTTCAGGAGGCTACCATGATTACAAAAAGCACCCTAAAATTCAATAGAATTCACTCCACATCCCCACTGCTTCAACAAGCACAAGCATGTTCACGTGTTTTTCTCAGGTATTAACTAAGAGACTGGCAATTCACTCATCTCTTCCCCTGTCAGATTTTGTGTGGCTTCTGAAGACTCAACGTATTTTATCCTTTCCCAGTACCCTACATGCTTTAAGTAGTCAGTGCCACTGCTAAGGACCCAGTGAAAAGAGAATTCATTATCCAACCAGTCTCTTAATTGGGCAGGTGGATAAAACATGGCTGGGTGCTATTAAATATTTGCAAATTCCAGTGCATGCTGATTCTGAAGCAAAACATTGTCTCAACCATCTATAAAAGTATCTTCCAGAATGAAATCTTCGAGCTCTACTGTTTTCCTCTCTGCCCAAATAACATCCAAGCCTATTATATCTGCCTCTCCTCATCTACACTCACTCATGTTCCCAAGACCCTTGTTCAGGAAATTATCCCATTTCCTATTCAGGAAAGCACTCGAGCAGATGCCAGATTTGACGCACACACTTTGATCTCAGAAAAGGCACAAGGCAAGATAAAGAAATCAGAGGAAGGTACATATATACTGAACTTCGGATGCCTACTGCACACTACCCTGAATCTGGACCTCAGCCTCCTGCAAAAATAATTGTCCCCAGTCTCACTTTTCAAATCAACAACTCTAGTAAGTGGAATGGATGCAGGAGTGGTAGGAACACAGATCCTGCAGTCAGCCTTAAAGCAGTTACATCAGTATATAATAGCACATTGTATGTACAACACCTACTTTGAAGACTGAAAAAAATAAAGCACATAGTCATTTCTGCCAGATTTTTAGATGCATTACAACTCCTGAACATCCTAGAGCTTTGCCAAGAGAAGCAGCAGTAGCTTTTACTTTTCCAGGCCTTTCATTATTTATATTAGACAGGTCATGCTGTTAATTTTTTAAACGTTAAAAGCACAATCAAATAGTAACTTCAGGCTAGCTGGAAATGTTTTGATGTCAGCAATGAGCAGTCAATACATTTTTAATTCAGGCTAGAGGAGAGGAAAAGCAAAAATCTCCCTCTTGTACTCTCCCTACACTCTGCCAAGTAGTTAAGTGTGATAACTGGCATGCACACACATGACCTTCTGTTCTATTCAAATGAGTTATCTTAGATAATTTGTGAAGACTGTTCCCTCTCATTTAAGTACTTCATAATACGATCCATCTTTCCCTTTGCTTTTGTTAAAGGAAGACTACAGTAATCCCCCTAAACCAGCATTCTGGCAAACGCTCCTAAATTATGTAATTCACTAGGTTCAACTCTACTGTTACAATCATTTTCAAGGAAGACGGGTATAATACATTATCATTATAGCTATACAATCCTGAGTTGAATTTTCCTTGGCTGAATTCCTAACACTTTAATGCTGAAATTGATCTGTTTTAAAAACATCATGTGAAAGGTTTTTTAAATACCACACATGCTCAAGCTCTTTATTTTAAATGGTTTAGAAATGAGCTGGTGGAANAAAAAAAAAAAAAAAAAAAGTCTTATGTTCTCTAATCTAGCATTAAGTACATTTTAGAGAACAACAGGCATGTTTCCAAACAAACTATTGCAGTGTACAAATTACCCAGCAGGGATGGAGATAACAATACCTATGGTGTGGGTTTAGACTTAAGAAGAAGTTGACATTTCATCAAGGTTGTCTAGGAAACCATTTTAAAAACTTATTTATAAAACAAAATGAAAGATGTTTATTTCCATTTGGGATGCCTCTAGAGAAGCTGGCAAATAACAAGTTTATTAAAATGACAAGTTCAAGGTACTTTTCCTGTTGACGGTAAATAACCTCCCTGTGAGCCAATTAAGAGTGTGGAGATCATAGGCTGAAGCAGCACTATAAAAGCAGGAGCTACAGGGTTAAGAGAAAGCCTCCCCAAGCTTCCTCAACATGGAAAATTTCCTCTAGCCACCTCAGGTCCTCTGGTGCAACAGCAAACACAAGCATTTTCAGACTTGCTTTGGAGTATGTTAAAAAACAACACCCGTATTTTAATAGACATGCAACCAAGCACCTTGATTTTATGCACAGTCGGGAATTATTTTGGTTGTAAAGACTGATCCAGATTAGAGTGAAGCAGCTAGACAGTTAGAAAGCAAAAAACGAGCTAGGAAGGATGCAAGGGATAACTTGTAAAACAGGTTTCTCAGTTGGGAAGGGTTATTAAATCCCAAATTGCAGCCATTTATCAGTGCATTTCTTCTTAGTAGCTGCCAGGACCACGACTGTTCAAGGCAGTAGTCAGAATAGCTACCAAGTGTTTCCTAATGCAAGGCTTGACTACTGCGATGATCTCTGCACACACCATTTTCAAATTTGACATCAATGTAGGGCATGCTTGTCCTGATGAGCGAGTGGGGACTCTACATAGTAAACACAAAGCACTACCAGCAAGTCTCTAGCCTGAATTTAAGAGGCTGAGTTGTAAGTCACACCACTGTTTACTAACCAACATCAGGGCTGCTGGAGCAAGAGCAGGCTCTGTCTCCTTGCTACGTCACCTTGCTTACCCTCAGTAACGAGCAAAATCCTGCCCTAAGACAGAGAATGTTAAGGGGGTCTTCATTACTGCTCCCTGTTCTGGTGGGGACAGATTCTGAACCTGCCAAGTCTGTCCCCCTCCATCTCACTCTCGTTCCCTGCCCCTTATATTTCAGGGTGGGAGATGCAGGAAAGGCTTTCAGCTTTTGTTGTGACTGGTAAAACCATCAGACTGCTCGTTGCACGTAGACTTCAGTTCTGACAGTAAACGTAAATTTCCATTTAAAGACACCTAGGGCACCAGATGGAGCCCTTACAGTGAGAAAGTGTAACAAGCTCTTTCACAGCAGGCACAATTGTATCCGGAGCTCCAGCCTGCAGATGGAAATCCTTCTTCCCTGCCTACACGCTCTCCCCACAGGGCACTTTCACCACTGACAAAAATCGCAATCCCATTCCACCTCTGGGGCTGCTCCCTCCACAGCAGAACCCGAGGGAGTCCGGGGGTGTCCTCCAGCCGTGCACCTTGCTCGCTGACAGGGGAGCACTGTGTGGACGATCCTGATCCACAGCCGAACGATGTTGCTCCACGTATGGAAGGCGACAGAGCCCTGCGAGCCTGGCTGCGGGACAGGGTGACATGATGGGTAACAGCCCAGGAGCAGTGCTGGCCTTTCAGAGTCACGCTGCTGTGGGTAGCGTGCCACCAAGACGGGTTAGCATGAGCCCCGGGGTCTCGGCAGTGTGCTTCATGGTGTGGCGTACGTACACTTTGTGACGTTAGACCGGGGGGACATTGCACCTGTGTGTCCCCTGCTGCGACCCTCCCAACAGTGCCGTGGGCTCCTGCCGACCCTGCTACATCTACAACCCCGTGGGGTATTGAGGGACACCTTCCACACAAAAAAGCAATGTAATCAAAGCCCAAGGAAGGGTGAATACTCACCCAAATCTTCTGCTCTGAAAATCACAACGCAATTAGGTAGCCAACTGAAACAGGAATTAGCCCAAGAGGATTGAGCTGGCAAACTAGCCCACACAAGCTACCAGCAGAAAGAAGCACGCATGCACTTGCCATGAATAGGACTCCAGATCCACGGAGAGGTTTTAAAAGGAAGAATTAAGTAAAGACTGATCACAAGGTAATGCTGATGCTTGCGTAAAAAACTAAAACTGGAAAGGATGGAAAACTGTGTTTGTATTTGGGAAATCTAGGTTCAGCAGCCCGCTCTTTTGTCTCATCTTGTGAAGTCAATTAAGCCTCTTCATGCCTCAGTTCATTATCTATAGCATAGGGATAATCTCAGAAGCCTAGAGAGCATGTCTTTCCCTTACAGGGTTGTTGTGAGGATTAATGTATTCAAGATTTGGAGGTACTCCAATATCACAGGGATGGATCCACTAAATATCCTAGATTGAAACGGAAAAATAAGGGAGGAGGAAAAAAAGAGGGAAAAAAGAAATCGGTCTTCCTTGTACCAGCAAAAGCACAACTGGACAACTAGATCGACCCAACTACTGTAACAGAGTGCCTATACTAAACTCCAGAAACTAATACGTCTACAAATAATAACTTTAGCCCATATTTAGTTTGCATAAATACGCATTGCACAGACATAGGAAATGTAAAAGAGGAAACTCTTCTGCACTGTATGTAAAACTGCCATCAGCTAAACTCAGGAGAATGTAAAACCACTACATCTGAGATGTAAGTAACTTAATACTCCGAACAAAATTTCAGGAAGAAAACACTGCTGGTGGTGGTTGTTGTTTTTCAAATTACCAATGGGTAACAGAATTAACCAGGAAATGTGCTATCTGCAAGCTTGTCTTGGAAATTATTTTTCTTGAATTAACCTTATGTATTTGAAATGTGAACAAAGCCAAAACTGCAGCTGCCTAATAAACTCAAACCTCTACTTCAGAATTTGTAAGGCCTTCTCAAAGACAGCCAGATGTCAGATAAACCTCCCTGATTTCAAAAATGCAGAGCCAGTCTTCCTATTGTCATTCCTTCTACTATAACCCATCAAGTAGACAATCCTTTATTGCTTTGTGCTATGCAGTGTTTGCACTTACAGCACTCCATAAATAAGAAAAACAAACAAGGTGTGTGCTTATCTGATTAAAACCCAATGTAAATTATATGCAAAATAGGTGCAGCCCACTGGCTCATGGCAAGTTGCCAGTGAAGACCTTCTGTGCAGAAGGTTGCGCACCACTGATTTAGGACATCATCTCTCTGTCATACTTCTGTTTCATTATTTTACAGTTTCCTGTGCTACATTACTGAACGCTCTTTCCTATCTCCACTCTTACTCCTACCTGGCCAGTTTAGCACTCCATTTCCATCTGACACCAGACTACACAAAAGAAACTTGCACCGTGATGCATAATCTCCTGGCAATTTGGGCGAGTCCAGTTCGATCTCTGCCTATGTAGTACACCACTTCTCTCTCCGCTTGGTCCTGTAATCATTCAAAACTACTGTTACTCCAACGCAAATCATTTCCAGAAGCACTTTCCTGCATTCAGGTTATTAGAGAACTGACACAGGTCTCGGCTTCCTGAAACGCGTGCCTCCTCCTGGTAAAGCACAGCTTGGGGCCCTTCTTACAGGTCTGCAAGCAAAGCAGATTAGCCTAAAGAGCTAACTCTGTGTGACCGAGTACAGGAGAAAGTGCATTTCACATGAAATCATAAAACTATTCAAGCTTGATTAAAAAGCACCCAGGCAATGCCACAGAGCATTCACAAGTTACGTTTTCTAAATTCTCACACAATTTAGATGATCCAAAAGTGGATTTCCTAAATGTTGTGCAAACATGATTATGGAATATACTTGTTTTGATTGGGCTTTAAGTCCCTACTTTTCAGAGATTTCTCATTTTTCCTTCATTCAAGGTTGAAATTTGCTATGAGAATTTCTTTAGCTCCCCGTAGAATTGTTCAGGGTATTCCCCAAAGAAGGAGACAAAAAGAATTTGGGATTCATCATGCACAAGCTGATATTTACAGTAACACCACTCCCAGTACATGTTTGCTGGAAATAGCTTGATATTTCTTCACTTTCTTTTAATATTTGTAGGATTAATAACAAATTCAGGCCCTGATCCCACAGTATTTAACACCTGGGGAAAATGCTTCTTGCTGATGTCCACAGGCCTGTGGTTTGGCACAACAAACACGCTGCATGTTACAAGAAATCTCAGCAATGGCAGCAGTAAAAGGCAATTTCTTCCTTATCTCTTTTTGTGCTTCCCTTCTTATTGTGAAGAGACTAGAGCAGCAATGTGGCAACCATAACAAAGGGGAATAAAGAAAACACTCACGGATGATTGCCCATAAACACCACAATTACCTCGCCACTGTGGCATTTGATTTTAGGACAACTTGAAGTGGCATGAAGGCAGGCAACAAAAAACACCTGCATGTGACAACTTTGGTGCCCCAAAACCTTGTGGGCACCTCAGAAACCAACAGACACGCATGCTACAGCAGAGGCAAGGAAAACCTCTGTGCACCTTCAGACAGCAACACAAAACTGTGCCTTCTTCTTTCACCATAGCGGTGTCTTCACCCCGTGAACTCTGTTTGCCACTCTGAGGTTGATCGCTACAAGAACACCATAACAAATATGAGGCATCTCTCCTGCCAAGCGGTCGGACCTTCCAGATCACACACTAACTTCCTCCATAACCAGCCACGGTAACCATATTTCCTAACACATTAAATGCATGAAGGGTCCCAAAGCGAACAATGCTCAGGCACAAAACTCAAGAGCCAGAGACGGCTAGAACAAACAAACTTGCAGTTCCTCCAGGGCCAAAACTGCCATTGCAGCAAAGATATCCTAACGCAAGTCTATTCTTCTGCCTCCATTCTCCAACAACCCTCAAGACAGACTTGAAAAGAAAGGACAGCTGGCAAAAAAGAAGCAGTGACAAAACTGTGAGTCAGACAGAGGTAAAAAGGTTAGTGTCCGGGAGCCAGAAACCACAAGGATAGGCATCTTAGACATGTATTTTTAAATGCTTTCTTTCTCTCTCTCTCCTTCTTCTCTTGCTGAAAGACTAAATGGAAAATGAAATCATCTTACAGAAGGACAGCCGCTTCCCCCCTGTGCTCAATCATTCCGGTCACACTATGTTGTCCAGTAACCTGCATTGATAATTCCTCATGAATAAAATGCCAACATTATCGTCTACAGCTATGTTGTTGACATGCTTTTGCTATTTCACTAAAAATATCATTAATTTTCTGGCTTCACAACAGCTGAGCTACTCCCCATTTGAATATACAAAAGAGTATTTTGTTTAAACCAAATTAAAAGCGTTCCAGTAAATGACTTCAATTTTTCTGGCTATACCACTTAGTGTATACTGTTCTATTTAATCCTCTCTTTTCTCAACTCTACCTCTTCTACCTCCCCCTCCTTTTCTCGTGTGTGTGTGTTTTTTTGTTTTTTTTTTTTTTTCCCTTCCCTTTCTATACTTAATCCTTTCATGCCAGGAACTGGATTTACCCAGCAAGACATCCACAGTCGGAAAGAGCTTCAAAATCGTGGTGCCAAAGAGTTAAGGCAATGGTAAAATTGCCTTTGCTCTGTTTTTATTCACCTATGTTTGCCAAAACATGTTTAGCGGTAAGGAAGTGAAGGGAAAGGGGAGGGGGAAGCACACAAACGCTGAACACACCTTCCATTTCCCATCCAGATAAGTGTCGACATTCCCCATTTAAGTCAGAATGAAAACCACCATTACTGCCAAGCCCTCCTGGCATCTCACCACTTTATTTGTTCCCATTTGTATCTAATGCTTTTGTCAACAGTTCAACAAAAGTCAAAGCAAACAACCCACTACAAACACTGGGGGTAACAGCAACAAGCACGAATCCTTCACAATTATCCAGCCCAGCTGCTCAGTGCCTGTCCAGGCTGCTTTCATTTACAACAGTGTCAACAAAAGGCTGAAGCCCAACAACTAGGTGGGTCAATACTACCACAGTAACTCTCTGGAGAAGGAAATGCTGTTCTCCTGCTTTACTGCTTCAGCAAACATGCAGAATAATTCAGTTAGATAGACAAGTGCTTGCCTAATCATTTGTTGTCTGAATTATTCAAGGCTCCCCCATAAACTACTAAGCGATGGCTCTTCAAATATTTCTGAGGAACCGCCAGATGTCTGACGGGAGAAAAGGAAACATTAGGCAAATTCTGACATAACAGAGGACAATGGTAACCTATGATCCTGGAAAGCGCTAATGCTCAGAGGATTAACGCCTTCCTACACCCTGCTTCTGGTGTCATCATATAGAGAGCAAAAAGCTTTTAACACACAAGCGCTAGGCGCACATCGGTCTACTAGCTGCTTGATCTTTATACAGCATAATCAAGGCTGCTGCCTACGATTTTTCTTCCTCTTTTTTTTCCACGCAAGTTGTAAAAGGGTTCTCTCCAGAGAATATGTAAAATGTGGATAAAAATAAGCACAGTAGTTAGTCAGGTGGATGCAGAGAGGAAATATTCATTTATTCCCACACCTCTCTCTCCCTCCGCTCCCCCTCATGCTCATTTGATCTCTTCCTAATCACCCACTTTAGTGTTTCTTTCTCTGCAGCCACAAGTCAAATCTTCATGTGCTTTTCTCCAGAGGTTTCAGGAGGGTTCATGTTTACGCTTTCAAAGAGCAGTGCAAACTAGTCATACAGCACAGAACCATGTGCTAAGCATTACATCTTTTGCTTCAGGTACCTCTTCAGTGTGGGAAACCACCACCTCCAGATGTCTGCTGCCTTGTTTTTGTTGGGTTTTGTCAGAACCGTATCACTTCATCAACATTATATTTTTAAACGTTAAGTGAACTTTAAGAAAATGAGCAAATTAGATAGCAAGTGGTGCTTGTTTTGATTTAATCTCACTATTGGCAAGAACAAGCCTAGATACGAACAAATGTTTTTTCTAAGACCACTTTACATATACATCATGGTGCAGTGTTGGACAGATACATACCTTGAGCCAGAACACAATATCAAATACTCTTATAAATATTTTATTTTTGACATCTACAGTAGCACTTGTGTGTGCTGAATAACTAGTATTTCAGAAATAATCCCTGTCAGTTTCAAGACTTAGCAAAATAGTACGAGAAATTCTGCCTGTATTTCAGGTTAGAGCACAAATTTTTGTTTTTATAATTAGAATCTGCAACATATATTGTTTGTAAAACAAGCGGGTTTCCAGTGACCGCACTGTAGCCATCTCTGGAGTTCTGTGTTGTCAACAGAAAGAGCCTTCTTCAATCAGACAAAGTTTTCTTCCTCTTTCCCTCCAAACCAATTATGAAACACTCATCCACTAAATAGCCACAGCTCCGTCACTTTGTGATGGTATTGAGCTCTACTTGGTGGGAAACTTCAGATAAATTTACTATTATACACCAAGTTATTGCTATTTGCAATGCTAAGTTTGTTTATCAGTATTTGCAGAACTGTTACAGTCATTAGCAGTATTTGCAAAATGGCTTAGGGTCCACGGAGACCAAAGGCACAACAGAGGTACTATAGTACAGAAAACATTTGATATCAAAAGGGTTGCAAATTGCATAGATTAACTGGGAAAAACCTGCACAGTCTCATGCTACTCTAATAAGAAGGGGAAGAGAAACATCACCACACAAAAATGTCTCATTTCCCTTATCCCCTGGAGCAACAAGAAGGGTCCAAAAAACGGCAGCTCCAGCTTTGGCCCTGGCTGGAGGCAACACAGTTACCAGAAAACCTTCATGAAGTACACAAAGAGTCCTACAGAAGGTCTGCTAAATACTTAATTGCTTTCAAATACCTGCAGTGTGATATAAAGCTTTTAGGTCACCTACGTGGTGAGCATACAGCGCTTTTCACAAAGGCACCAAACTGACCCTGGACAGGCTGCCTTTATACTGAAAGCAGGATGCCTTTGCCAGTCTAATGCCAATTATGCACAGGACACTTGGAAAGATACCGTACTTCAAGGGAATGGCAGAAAAAGGGTTTCTCTCACCCCACAAGGTTTATTGTAATTGATTTTAAAGGGATTATTTTAAAATTATTCAGACATTGAATTCCTCTCATATTTTGTAGTATGGGACAGCAAAGCTCATTACAAAATATTTGCAGGTCATTGCAAGAAACTCATTTCTCGAAGCAGGGGAGGAAAAGCAAAACATTAATTTCCTCAAGGGCTAAAATAAATTGCGGTTTGGTATTTTTAAAAGAAATAGAGAGGTGGGACAAAAATACAGCATCAACAGGTATGCTTTCAGCAAATATATCAGGAGAGACAAGAAATATAAACATATAGCTATAATTACTACAAGCCAAATACAACCATTTCCTAATGCCTGGTGTTGTTACATCACAAGGCAAAGCTCCATGTTATTTAGGTCAGCACTGGCTTCTCAACTCAATGCAAGCAATGATTTCTATATAGTTTGTCCACTTTCTTATTAAAATGAAATGACCAAAGGACTCAGAAACACACTGGTGAAGCTGCCAAGTTTTGTGTTGTGTGTGGTCTGTGCCAAACTCATACCACACACCCCGGCAGTCAAACCTTCTTCTGGGGACAGCTGCAACCAGGAGGCCCCTCTCCAGGCCCTTCTTCCATATGCCTGTGCTGCACCTCTGCAGTGCACACCAGTCTGACAAAAGAGGACACCGCCAGTAAAATCAGCGTCATTATTCACTTCAACCTGGCAAGATTAATATAGCCAAGAAAATACTGTATGCCCTCTCTCAGAAAATCTAGTGGCTTGAAACACGCCAGCTTCACTGCACGGAGAAGCTACGATCGACCGCTCAGCCTGCAAATGGAAAAAGGAACAAGCCGTGTTGAAATTTTTCCTTTCTCCCTCCCTCCGCCCCACTTACGCATAAGTACGCATTAAGGAAACTCCCACAGCTGCATTCACTGCCTCTCAAGAGGCAGAAGAACAGAGGTACAGCTGTGCCTGCTCATATTCGTATGCAAACAAGTAGCATCCGACAGGCTGCAATACCTCACTTAAAAGCACCTCGGTACTCTTTGATAAGCTTGCAGCTCAAAAAGAAGTGATACAGAGCAATCTGCCATCCTCTTAATGCAATTAGCAGATTAAAGCCGCATTTCGCTTCCAATACTTGATTAAAACACTGATTGCATCCAGCATCCGCCGACGATACGACATACACAGTGTTCCCCCTACAGTCCTCCCGGAGACTCGGTGCAGAGCAGCGGGACAAGCCCTGCGCTCGCAGTGGGCACAGCGCCCGGAGCACGAACCCTGCAGCCGGCTGCTCCTGCCACAGCGGGGGCAAAGGGAAACCCACCTCTGGCACACCTGCACGGGCACTGGTGGGACGCGAACCACCGCTGTGCCGGGTCACGGCTCCAAGAGGCACAGGAAACCATCGTCCCCCCGGTTCTACACCTCGCAAGCGCAGCCACGGCCAGGCCGCTTGCCGGGTCGGCTGTCGCGCTGCTGATTTTTGTTACGCGTCTCCATTTTGTGGTGTGCACGAGACCAGCTGCTCCCCGACTTCTCTTTCCACCACAATCCGGTGAGAGCGAAGCACAGGAGTGGTGAAGTCCAGTAAACTGCGGTGCAGACACAAGCTCTTATTTCAATTTTCCCCTCAGATTATTTTTTTCACGGCAGACTGACAAGCCCAATAACGCCTCAATTTAGGAGACTTTTTTTTTTTTTNTTTTTTTTTTTTTTAATTCATTTCCCCGTGCAGCCAAAAGCAAGCTAACAGCATCCCTGTGACAGCGCCGTGAGGCCGAGGCCCTCCACTGCGGGAAGAAGCACTGCCAGGAGGGACCTGGCTTCACCTCCTCTGCCAGGCACCGGGGGCATCCTTGGGGGACCCTCCAGCTCAGCCCCTGCCACTGCCAGCCAGCACGGCCCCGCCGATGCCAAGGAAAGAACAAACTAAAAAAGATTAATTCGCAGATGTTCATGCATTTCACACACAGGGTGCCCTGTGGTCCGTTGCCAGGGCAACGGGAGACCACCGGCGCGCACTTTATTGGCTTTATGAAGTGCGTCTCAGGGGCTATAGTCCGAGAAATGCTGCATGATAATCGTCAGGCTTTTCAGAAGCCTTGTTTTGTGTTTATCCACATTTAACCCTCTGAGTGTTATTAAGAGCATCACTATGCATGTCTGGCGCACCGAGGAAAGCGGAGACGGGGAGGGGGGAACACGCACACAGTCTCTGCTTCCAGGCTAGAGACCCTGGAAAACAAGTCCTCGGTGCCTGCTGCTGCCTGCCCAGCGTTGAAGTTTTCGCCCACAGGCCACAGGTAAGCTGGTCCCTGGGCTGTGGTAGTGCAGGGCTGAGCACAGAGGGGTCTGGGAACAGAACTGGCAGAGAGGCAAGTTCAAAGGTGGCAAAACTGTCACGTCAGACTAACAGACTACTGATGGCAGGCACAACACGTTTTCTCACTAAAGAAGGAGGGGAAGAAAAAAAAAAAGTCCCACCAACTTTGTAGACACGTTACAAGAAAAACCACGCTCTCATATTGAATCCCAACACGCGACACCAGCAAGCCAGCCACGCCAAAACCTTGACCGCAGCCCTTCCAAAGCTGCGGTCCCTGTGTAAAAGGAAAATCCTGTGTCCAGGCAACGCTCGGTGTCGCAGTGCCACGGGCTACAGCATCATCTATAAATTCACACAAACGAGCCGGAGCAATAAGCCACCCAGGACTCAGCTGCTCCACCTCCCCCATCACCCGCTTCCCACCCTCTCCTGGCTCCAGGCTGGCATCGGGCATCTCTTCCGGCTGTCCTCTCGCCGGCCGAGGCTGCGCTGGGGATGGACGGACGGGGGTTAAAATCACAAATGCCACAACGCCCACAGCAAGCTGCCACCGACAGCAAGCGCTAATCCAGCGGGAGAGGAGAGGGAGAAAGCAAGGGTGGCAGAGGGGATCAATAGAAGGAGCGGCTTACATTCAGGCTCGCAGGAGAAAGAGCACGCAGAGACAATCATTTCCTGGGAAAAGCTAAAGCCTAACGAGAATTTACTCTGCCTCCTTTATTCAGACAACTAACCCTTTTGTGGCAGGGGCTTCCTGAGTGACAGGAACCCAGGGCCCCTTAATAGGATTTCCATATTATTTCCAACACCTGCCTAGAAGTTATTTGTTTACATTGAAGGAGGCGAGGTTCTCAAATCAGACATCTGCTTCTGGTTCAGGCATATCTTAGGAAACCATCTAGAAAGAAGCTTTGTTGCTATGGAGACATTTTTATTTTCTTCCCTTAGTTGGCTGAAAAACATTAGCATTTCCAATTTTTTGTTCTTCAAAAGGCCAAATGTCGCTCAAGAAAACACAGAACTTTTCAAATTGCTATGCAGAATAGGCTAATCGAGCTTTAGATATTTGATTAATTATTCAACTCAATTAGAGCTGTACCAGAGAGAGGCGGGAGACACGGTGTAACCTTCCCTCAAATTCCCCTCAAT
Source organism: Pampusana beccarii (assembly GCA_013399365.1). Lineage (NCBI taxonomy): Eukaryota > Metazoa > Chordata > Aves > Columbiformes > Columbidae > Pampusana > Pampusana beccarii. The sequence continues at coordinate 111,764 of VWYH01001160.1, read as the reverse complement.
GGCCAATTCCTGCTGGCCGGCCTAATTGCTTCTTCCCTCAAAGCACAGCTAAAACTTTGTAATTCATGATGCACTCAACAATCTTGCATAACAACTTGGGAATCAGTCAGACTACTCATTTCCTTCAACTTCTTCTAAAATCAACCTCAGAGACCGACAACACTTCAACTAGGAATATGCTTCTTTCCCAGTGCCAGGGAAGAGACAGGAAGAGTAGTACAAATACAAATATTAACCTACTACTAGCCTTCAGTGACTTTAGCTAGAAGACAGAAATTTCCAACTCGTGTCTCATCCATGACATTGATTTCAGAAGGTAATCTGTCCTCCTTCCCTCCCTTTAGCAGATAATCAGCATGCCCAAGGAATCCACTGATTTGCATAAAAATAAGAGATGTTTCAAGCTACTTTGGATCTAAGGGTTTTAAAGACTACTCAAAATCAAAACCAAAAGTGCTCAATACAACCAAAACAGGTACCACAGTGCCAACAGAAATCTATAAGACAAAAAGCAGCTGTTTAGTTTGTGTCCCACTCTGACAAAAATTGGTAAGTATTGTTTATTTTCTTCCATCACTTTGACTAACACCTATTTAACCCAGCCTGCAAATGCGTTCTTCATTCCAGACATGTTCACCGTGAGTAAACTGGTGTAAGCCATCACTGACAGAATCCAAGGTACGATTTTAGTTGTACACTTACAATGAGGAGAACTTCAAAAGAGATAATAAACAATTTCATTCCCTCCCTTTACTTCTTTTCCCCCAGCTATTACACTGTCAAAGCCTTTGCACTGGAGAAGACCTTTCCACCCACCTCCTCACCCCAGCAAACTTCCTCTTCCTACTCGACAACGTGAAGTCATAATCCTGTGTTATCAACATCACAGTCGGTTGCCATGGAAATAATTAGACATGACTGCTCAGGTTAGAAATTACAGCCCATGTAAGTGTTTGCCTCCGGGTGAAGAGAGCATCTGGAGAAAGAACATTTGAGTTACCCTAAATCACCAAGTGGCAAAATAAAGTTTGCCAGTGAGAAGCGCTGCACGAGCCTGTCCAAATGTGGGCACGTCACCGAGTAACAGTCACCCTGTGGTAACTGGCAAAACAGTGCAAAGGAAGAGGCCAGCATACAAGCAGGGACAGGAGTCGGACTTAATGATCTTTGTGGGTCCCCTCCAGTTCAGGACATTCTGTGATTCGACGAATACGCAAAAGCAAGAAAAAAAAAAATATTGGGTAAAGGACATGAAGCCACCAAAAATGGCAGAGGCAGCTAAGTCTTTGATACCAGGGTATGTGCTGTTGCCTTCGTACAAATGCTCTACACTAAATTAAAATTCCCTGATAACCTCGTTAAAAAGGCAAATGATGTGACACTGAATGAAAGAAATGTAAAACTCAGCAGGGATGGGCTGGGGGGGGGGAGTCAGAAAAGAAATAAAAAACGCACGTGGGAGATATACCTGAGGCTTAGTTTCGTGTTCTAAAAGTCTGTTAAAAACCACAGAGCTCGAATGACGTGCTACAAGTATAGCCATGAAAAGGTTAAGAAAAAAAAGCAGTGCCAAAAATCAGCTCCATAAGATAGACTGCGACAACAAACAGGACCTTGCTAATTAATATTTGTTCTGCTTCAGCAGACAGTTACTGGACGAGACTGCAACAAACAAGCATGTCTCACCCAATCACATCATTAATCCGTTCACGTTCACCACCTGAGGACCAGCTATGCCCCATAGATATTTATTCATCTGTTCCACAAACAAACAATTACAACACGTTTTCTGGAATTAGGGCACCTGTTACATTTATGCACAGCTTACACGCCCAGAGGCAGATATCAATTAATACTGAAAAAATTAATGTATCACAAGCTAACATCAGTTATTCATATTTTGACAGTGCTAGCCCTAAAACACCCAAAAAGATCAAAACCACAGATCTTGCAGAGCAAAGTTCAGTTCAAATACGCTCACCTTAAAACTACCGCTTCATGATTATGGAAAGCAGAATACACACAATGCCTTGTCTCCGAATGGAGCAAAGCATGAGCAGAATCTGTGACGTGAGTATGAAATGTTTGGATCTTAACAAGTCTGTGAAGTGCTTTTCAGCTGAATGGTATTAAAGTGGCAAAATAACAAAATGATCAGGAAATAAATTCTGTAAATTTCTTTAGGTGTGTACCAGGTAACTGTGTTTCTTCGACTTGTTAAATACATACCGAACACAAAGACACTTGGCGGGACACTCGCCACTAGAGGAAGTCTCATTTAAAAGAAACCTGACAATTAAGACAAAGTACATCCTGGCAGTTTACGTGATGTTCCTCTACCAGCAGATGAACGAAGTCTGAGCAATGTCATTATATTTGGTAGTATCCAAAAGTCTTACAATATATGTCGGATTTTTCTACTTTAAACTGCCTTGTTCTTTCCAGAAGCATTACACTCATATTTTCTTTAAAGCATCAAATTACAGCTGCAGGAGTAAGCAGCTTAATCTTACTTACATAGTAAATGAATAGAGGTCTAAACACTAAAGAGTGGCTAACAGCTCGAAAAGCTAAATTGAGAAGCACTGGAGCACCTGCCACCACAAATTCCAATGGAATGTGGGAATCGCACCCATCCACTTCCCCTGCATCTGCCACACGTGTAATTAGTAGCCTTCACACGGATTAAGGCAAAAGTAATCTTATTGCTAAACCCACCTAAATTTGCCCTGAGAGACTCCTCCTAGTTCAATAGCAGGTTGGACAGAAGTTCATCCCCAACCCACATTTGATACGTGACTTCAGATCCATTTATTTAAAACTCTTTTTTTTTTTTTTCCCAGAGGAGTCTCAAACGAACTATTTTATTCCTGCCACAAGACTGCAACTTTAATTACTGGAACTTGTTACTGCTGAAACAGTAACCCCCAGCATCAAAACAAACAGTCTCTCCACTGCATTGGCAAGTCTTACTATGGGTGTGGTCTCTGCCCCAAATAATTTACAATTCGGGGGGGGAGGAGAGGGGGAAGGCAACGCACCACATGAGCATAAAGGACAACTGATGTGGTGAAAAGTTACACAAGTTGGATCCGGTGTATGAAGCAGTGATTCAGGAGACTCTGAGGTCCTTGAGCAACCGGCTCAGGGACAGACGGGCTACCTCCGGCAGACCCACAGCCCAGCCAGCACCCGGGGCCTCCTTCACTCCAGCTGCCGCAGCGAGAGCCGCAGAGAGAGATTGCGAGCACTGGGCTACGTTCTGCCAGGTGGTGCTTTCGCACACAAAATGCTTCCTTGGCTTCTTCACAGGGTATGTTTTATGAAGGGACTTTGTTAGGCGCCAGAGAAACTTTTGCCACGTTTGTCCCAGAGAGAGTACCAAGAGTGAGAAGAACAACATGCCTCCTGCATCAGCAGTTCTTGCAGGAGGTGGAAAAATCCTTGCGGGGTGCAATTAGCAATCAAGAATCCACTGCNTTTTTTTTTTTTTAAAGAGGTTTTACTGCTTTGAAAAGGGAACACACCAAGTCCTCTGTGAAAAGCTGCTCGGTTAACTGCAGAGCTGTTTGTTTGTCTTTCTGTCTAAACACATTATATTCCCTCAGAGCCCTTAAGCCACGGCTGCACTTTGAGCGCAGCCCTGGCACTTGCCACCCTTGCCTTCCCTTTGTTGGCGCCACAGCCTTGCCGCTGCACAAAGAGTGCTCCCCTGACCCAATTTGCTGCGTCTAGAGTTTTCCCACACTTTCAAACTTTGCAAAAGATTGAGAGGACTGAATCCAACATGAAATCAAAGAGGTCCCAAAGCTGCCCTTCTCCACAGAAGCTTGCTGTGCTGATGCTGATCTATTATTTAGGAATAGCTCCTGGACAATCTCGCGTTATCTGGAAGGTGACCACTCGGTCTCAGCAGTGAACTGCTTAGTCCAGGGAGGTGTTGGGAAGGAAGGATGTGAGCCCAGCCTGGCTTACCAGGCAGAAAATGTCATATTTAGAAGATTGATGCAAACTGTCTTTTTCCTTGGGCTGAACCAGGAGGAGGGTCAGGACCAGCACTGTTAGGAACAGCAAGTTTCACAAAGACAACTGCCCAGCAAACCACTGGAAGCGGTGGCAAGCAACGGGCTACTCCAGCCAAACTCCTTTCTTTGTAGAAATCGGTAGTGTACCTTCGTTATCTGAATTGTACACTACAGCATAAATTTACACTTTATGAGCTATTCTAAAATCTGCCCTGCTTAATAATCTGTATCAGCAAGAAAACACTTTAAAGTGTCTCTCACAATTAAACCCAGGCACAACCTTGTATAAATCAAAATTTTGCTACCATATCAAAACGTTACACTGGGGCTGTATAACATTGCCCATATCCTCATTACATGCTACACTAATTACTACCAGCAGATTCAGAATTTTCTGCACATTAGAGGCTTTTAGAGGAGCTATAAAAAATTTCAGGCACCATTAATTTAAATTTGTATTGAAATTTCCTTTTGACAGATGGCCAAAAATTACTTACTATTTAGAGTACCAGAGCTGCCTGTTTGCACATTAGAAGAGGAAAGGGAAAAATTAAAAGCAAGAATGAAATTTATGTCACGTTCATTACCTGTTAAATGTTAAGGAGCATTATCCTGCATGAATAAATTATTTCATACAAGCACACAGACTCCAGCTGCTGGCAACTGGCACGTTCTGGCTGACAAAAGCCATCTCAAGTCACACAACAGACAATCATAAAAAGCCTCTCTTAACCAGGAGCCACTTAAGGGAGGACAGATCGATCGAACAAGCGACTAACTGCTACTCTGGGCATCACTGAAAACATTTAAGGAAATTAGCAAACTATTTCACCTTGCAAAGCTGGCAGCAAGCCCCATAATGCTGACACACAAGCCAACTCACAACCTGAACACTGTGCAAGACAAACATCTACTTATCATTTCAAAGTAAATTGGTGCAAAGTAGCGACACCCTCCTCTCCCTCTCAAAGCTTTATGAATAACAGTGCCCTTGAATCATTCCCGTACAAAATCAGCCTTTTTGGTATAAACACTCCCTGTAACACCCACGCCAGCATAAACACCCCAACATCCCACAGACACTACAGAAACACTACTAGCACATTTTGTTTGAAGACAGCGATTGGCATATACTAACAGCTCTCCTCATTCACCTTCTTGTGCGAAACGCTCACGGTTGCAAATGTACAGGTATGCAAACTCACCAAAGAAACCAGGTGGGTTTGTATTCCCACATTTAGATATCTGCCCTACTTGTACTTGTTTGTTGAGGTTCTGGGAAAAAAGAAAATGTACTAAACCTATCTGTTCACAGCAAACACGGCGTGTTTTAAGAAAACCGTCATTAATCTGCACCCGGCCTCGCTGCATAAAGCAATAATCCCAGTCTCCAACCCTCCTGACAAGAAATCTGAAGTGAAATCTGACGCGTTGCTGTCCTACGTCGGCAGATAGACAGCTTCAGTGCCTTTGCTCCTCACAGTAAAAACTGACAGTTCCTGTCAGCTCCTGGTTGTTATGCAGAGCCATGTGGGTAACAGCAAAGCTGACAACCATCGGCTCAGTTGCACTCGACTGGGACGTGGCAGAGTTGCCGGTGGCAGAATGGGTGCACTGGGGAAGGGTGTGGGACACGTCACCACCTGGAGCTGCCGAGGAGTGAAGGCATAGCCCCCCACACGGCAGGCCCCACAGACAGGTCTCTGGTTGGGGCAAGGCCTGAGCCTGGCACCGTGCTCCTCTCAATGCCATCTAGGGCACGCCACTAACATCTGCCTGGCAAGCTCCTGCTCACCTTGTCTAATGCACCCAGGAGTCATGCTGTGAACACCCCTCCTGCCATTTGGCCAACCCCGAGAATAAATTACAGGTTCCTAAAAAAAGCACCACTAAAAACTTGACAAATTGGTTCTAAGCGCTCAAAAAGGTGGGCATAGCTCTTGCTCTTCGTAAGAGAAGGGTTATCTTTCATTTCACACTCACCATCACCTAAAAAGGCATAATCTTACACTCCTGAAAATTATGCAAGCCACTCGGGCTCCGCTCTGTAACTACACCCAGCTACCCAGAGCTGGGCAGGTAACTGCGTAGCTGGCAACAACTGGGTCTGCTGCAAGCTGGTAAAACGCCAGTGAGGAGAGCAGACGATCCAGGAGACTGCAGGGCCAAGATGCACCTCCCCGCTTGCAGCATTAAAACCTCAGGAGTCTCTGACAGACACATCCAGGACAATCATTCAGGCACATACGCTGAGTCGTAGTCGTATGCATCACTGAATGCTCAAAATTACACAAGCCACAAGGTGCTTATTACATCTCCTTATAAACACTACCACGCACAGGATGGTGCACACACATACGCTGCAGAGTCATTCAGAGCCTGAAAATTAACTTTTGGAAAAGGAAAGCAGGATCCTCAGCATAGCACCTTTGCTGGGGTAGGGAACAGCAGCTAAAGAGGAGCGAGCTGCTTTGGCAAGGACAGTGGGCAGCAACCCACCTCTCCCCTGCAAGTGACAGTGTTCTTCTTCTTCCATATCTGCATTATCAGGACATATCAGAATTACAGTCCACAGCCCCCAAATTACTTCAAACTACTGGCTAATTCTTTCTCTCTCATCAGCCTGGGCAGGGACCCTGGGGCAGCCCTTTCCCCATATCCAGGAGGAAGCCCCAATGCTTTTCCACCAAACCCACTGGAGAACACATCATCCGCAATCCCAGCTGCTCCACTACCAGCCACATTCTATGTCTGATGCAGTCTGTGCAGGGTTCTGCTAAGCAACATGAGCATCACAACCCAGTTTCACTTTTGCGACTTTTTCCACCACTCTGGGCCATACTTCAGGAAAATGCAGCATGCAGCTCTTTCGAGTCACTCCTTACACCTATGAAATGGAGTCTTACCTTGATGGAGTCTCTGTCTGCAGGAAGAGCAGCCCCCGTCCGCAAGGAGGGGAGGAAGCGGTGGCAGGGTATGGGGAGGTGAGGGGAGAGAGAAAGAGAAAAATAGCAATTAGTTTACATAAAACTACACATTTATCATACTTGGAAGAAAGAATCCTGATGTCTGTTAAATAATAAATTGCACAGATGTTAACTTTTCTGTACAGTTAATTATTAATACTGTACATCTAGATTTATAAAACTGGATTTCTAGCACCAGAACACAATTTCTGGCTACTGCCAGGTAATAAATACTGAGGCAATTAGCCACGAATTCTTGTGAATTTTTTTTTTTTTAATGAGGAGAGCTGAAAAGAAAAAAAAATGGAAAGAATAAAAGAGAAACGAATGAAGTCTCACACTCATTTAGCACCACCTACCTCTTTGGTGATCGTTATCATGGTGCTTCTTCTCGTCTTTAATTGGGAGGTGCGACTGTCCCCCCAGTGCACTGGAGAGTGCCAGGAGACCAGCGCTGCTGCCAATGGGTGGGATGGCTGGAGGCTGCAAGCCCGAGGGGTGCGGAGTGAGCGGCACGGGAAGACCATGTCCATGTGACAAATGCTGGGCCTGGAGTTGTTGCTGCTGTGAAAAACGAAACACAGATATTGAATTTGTTCGGGGAGCTGGGGGCTGTCCGATTGATGCCGTACATCAAAAGTGATTGATCGCATCGACCGATGTATCTGATCAATACAGATATAAACTCTCGCAAACGTCTTGGCATTTTAAAAATGTCTGTGTGTTTGGAGACAACACAACTGCTAAACTTCAGGCTGAATTAGAAGAAAAACAAACAAAAAAAAAATTAAAAAACAATAAAGGAATTTTACAGTTTTGCTGAAATTTTTATTTCTCTGACAGAGATATTACATTTTCCTCTTTCTAGCAGAAATGCACCACATACACGTCTAATCAAAACATAAGTAACTATAAAAGCAGTTATATAATGCCAAAAGAAAAAAAAGGCTGAAAATTGAGAAAATTAGTGTTAAACAGTTCTCCCAGTGCTACTGCACAGCATGCAGTGAGAGTTAATTTGAAAGCGAAAACCTGAATTAACAATCCAGAAAAGGAAACTGGTTGCAGCCACCGTTTTAAGCCCTTTAAGTGTCCTCAGCGGTACTTGAGCAAATTACTAAAGAAAATCTAATGTAGCAAGGCTTGGGTCCTCCTGTAGGCTTGCTCAATAATGCTGAAATAATTGGGCACTCTGTGCACGTTTAGTGATGCTCGAATGAAAAGCTAGAGGCCTGCCCTTGTACTCTTCTCTAGCTGCTGACTCTGTGTTGTGACAGGTTTATTTGAGTGGGACTGTGATGCATGCACCAGTAACTGCGCTGACAAGAGTTTAAAGTCATTTTTACCAGTACACTGGCAACACATAGAGAAAGCCCTTGAGAGGTTCGAATTGGAGTGCTTGACCTCAACCAGGGCTGCATCAAGCTCTATGCTATACTAACCATAGTGGAGTAGATAGATTGTTTGTTGCTACTCAATAGGAAGGCAAGGGAGAAAAAAAAAAAAAGAAAAAAAAAAGGCTGACAAAGTTATGTTAAATACATCCCAAGAGAGATGTGTTCAGGTCTAAGGCTTGCTCACTAACCATCTAACTGATTTCTGTTTGTACAGTAACTAGATTAGTTCTGAAATTTTGGTTTAGGTTTACAAGAAGTCCCTGCTGAGGGCTAAGGGTAAATCGAGTCAGAAGTCCTCTAGGATTGCTCTCTCCCCCTTCACGTCGTATAAACGACTTGAGGAGAAGAAATAAAAAGAACTCTGCATAAACACATTCCATTTTGAATTCCTAATTGTGAAGATTCAAGTCCTACTTTTGTTTGCTTTCCATTTGAACACAAATCAACTTCCCACCTTGCACCCCAGCTCTTTAAATAACCAAGACACAAAATGCTCTTCACTTTATTTTTCCCTCCCCTCCCTAGCACGAATCTTTATGTAATGGTGAGCTGAAAGCAAAAGCCTGCGAGTCACATACAGCATATCAGTAACCCAAGCAGCACATTGCACGCACGCCTCCCGCGACACCCCCCTGTGAAAGCACAGATCCTTCTCTTGCTCTCAGAAATACAACCCAGGTGGTGGCATCAGACTGGCAGTGGCATGCGCATGTCATTGACCCAGATCAGCGCAAGGGAAAGGAGGGGAATGATCCAAAAGGAAGAGTGAGGAAACAACCAACCAACCAACCAAAAAGCACCACCCACAAAAAAGAAAACCAGAAAGAAGGTTCCTCCAGGTGGCAGATGAAAGGCTCAATCCTTTCCCTGCTTGCGAACCCATGTCATTCCAGCAGGTGCCCCTTCTTGTAGGAAGTATCAAACACATTCTGCTTGCTTGATGCTCTTACGGAAGGATGCTTGATTTCTCAGAATTTTAAATCAACTACAATGAAACAAAGCAAGATCCAGCAGTGTATTGTTTAGCTTCATGGTTTGAATGGGGCTGCCTTGCAGCAATGGAACAATCTGGTATGCCTGATTTGGGGAGGGAGGAGGAGAGCAAGAGAAAGAAAAGGAATGGACAAAATAATTTGTGTTCTGAAGTCTCATTTTAAACAAGGAATTTCCCATTCCTTTTTGAGAACGTGCTATAAATCACTGCAAGAAGATGTCTGCCTGAATCTGCCAGTGGCTTGAAGCAAAGGCTTTGAGAAGAGCCTGAGAATATCAACAGTGACAGACCTATCCCCTTGTTAACTGTTTCACTGTTGATCAAACTATACCAGGCAAGGGACACTCCTTGCACAGCACTGTACAATCCACATAGATCTGCCTGCTGACCTACCCAATCTGCACTATATGCCATCCGCTATGGATACAGGACGGTTTCCAAAGAGCTTAAAGAAAACTGCACTGCAAGTGCAATCCCTTTTTTTTTACTGCACTTTGTTGGGAACCTCTCAAGACAGCAGCACAGACCACACCTTGGATGTACTGAGCATCATTAATGCCTCCTGGACAGAATATGGGCATTAAGAGTTGTATGAGTAATGATACCTCAGTGCCTTGCGGCTTGAGATCACCCAGAACAGCATGGTTGGCCCAGTCCATCTTGGCCAAGAACCAACGCATTTTCACTGCAACTTGAATTGCAGAGAGCTCTGAAAATAACTGGAGAGAGCAGGAGAAAATGACCTGAACCCACAGCCTTCCTGCTGTGAAGAACTTCCCTGAGGAGACCAAGTTCTTCCATGGAAAACTATGGGAACATGAAATCTGGAAAGAACATGGCCCCCACAGTGACAAAAGTGTCATTCACTGATACAGCAGAAATTCGGTGCGATTTAGTCACACTGTAATGGCACAAAGAAAACGCTTTGGTATGAAAAATGGACTGTTAAATAAGTGTAACATCCAAAATTCCAGCACAGCCCCACATGCATGTGCCACACAGACACAGATAACATTGTGCATGTTTCCAGACTGGAGTGAGACTATAAACTCAACAACAGGAGAAGGATTGTGGACGGGAATTGCACTGGTACAGGAAAGGACTATAAGCTCCACCAACATGATGAGCAACAGCAAAAGTGAGGCACTGGTCCAAACACAAAAATGACAAGAATTCAAGTGAAACACTGGGCAGGCTTTTGCTCTCAGAATATAAAAGAACAAAACGAAAAAAAAAAGTATACAATCACATAATTAAACACTGTTCGATGACAGACATACTCAAGAAGGTGAAGACAAAGTGACAGTGCATCTCTAAGTGCCATTTCCAGACCTTTGAAATCTATTACTATATTCAAATGCCCCTGACATCCATGGTTTGGTTTTGCTTTCCCACTGCCCACAGCTGTCACTGGTGAGAATCTGCTACCCAGGTGGCCTATACATAGCTGCGTGGTTACAGGGAATGTGATAGAAACATGGGCAATCCTCTAACCCACTGGGCATCAGGTTAGTGATACAAAGTAGTAAAAAAAGCTGGTCTCTTCTAGTCATCAAAATGCCAAAGAGATGGAGGAATAAGAGAACTGGTGTATATTCTCCCTACGCAGAATATGCCACTCTGGAAGGAAGTTTACATTTGTTTCTGCTTGCACCACGAATTTAGATCATAAAATCTGACACAATTTAAAATCTTCCAAGGAAAGCCTGAAAATAAGCCAGCTGAGCAACCACACGATTTTTTTGATGTTGCCGTAATGCTTTCACTTCCCACTCTTCTATCTTCTAATTTGTTAACCTTACTCATGTTATTTATGAACTGTTAGCACGTGGTTAACTTTAGACAATCCCATCACAGTTGACTACAGTATGCATAAAGTCCAGCATACATTTTCAGCATCAATGCATAACAGGTGAAAACTTGCAAAGGCAGTACACCAGGCTTTATCATGCTGTAAATTTTCCAGAACCATTTAAAAATAAAACCAGCAACAGTTAGCTACCAAGAAATATGCACTACAGAACCATAAACCAGAGGGTTTTTAAGAAACCCTCAACACACAAAAAATGTAACAGCAAGGGTAAACCTAGCAATCAGAAAGAAGCCAAAAAAATAAGACACTGTTGGTTTTGGTAGTAAGTTTAGGAAGATGGTCATTTACATCAGCTCAGTTGTAAAAACTGAAGTTAAATTCTCAAGGCATATTAACACATGTCAAATCAAGATAACATCTGGTTGCTACTAATATTTTGGTTTGGCTTTTTTGGTTGGATGGTTGGTTTTGTTTGTTTGCTTGTAATTTTCTGTGTATTCTTCTAGGCACTTCACAGTAAGGAGTAAAATAACTCCAAAGCCACATCTAAACAAATAGGCAAAAAGGCTTTGCAAAAGGTTTTTATCTAAGTATCACTAATTTTTACAGCTGCAATTCTCAATATTGATGCTTAGCTTAATTCTTTTCCCAACACATCTTAAGAGATCAAATTTAAAGTAAAATGTGATAATAAACCCACTAACAAATTAGCTTCTAATGCTCTCTTGTTACAGTCAGCACATTCAAAGCCTATTTTCCTGGAAAAGGTTCAAGTTTTTACTGGATACTTTCCAAGCAGCTCTGTGTCACAGTAATCTACCACTTTTCATCTTACAGACCCTGAAAGCTCACAGCCATTATCCAAACAACCTGAACACACTCCTCTAACCTGAAGACATTTCTAACATTAACAAACTAATGCCTCAAAAAGATATTTTATATCTACAGACATGCATGCACTACCCATACCTGCAATGCTGCTGGGAGGGGCCCTCAAAAATCTGGATTAAAAAATAGCTTCATTGTTCATTTGAAATCTGCTAGATTAAGTGTTTGATTGCTCAGAGTGAATCTTTAGTAAGATAGCATACAGATAAAACAGTAACCAAGATGAAGAGGAAATAAAGACATAAAAACAGTGGCTCAAGAGTACACAGTGTCAACGCCAATGGTTTAAAGATCAGCAAGAAAAGGAAGTCCTTTGGCACACACAGCTGTAAGTGTGCTTAGGATGATATGAATTTTCATCTCTCATGCCTGTTCGCACCCCTGACATGATGTGCACTGTTTGTACTTCCTTTGTACAGTTCTCTCTCTGCTGGCATACCGTTACAAAAAAAAAGGTTTTTCTGATGTTAAGATACAACACGATAAAACAGCCTACAAAGACAGTCACACAGCAGTTCCTGCAGTGGAATGGTCCTGGAGCTATATGCATTAATCACATGATTAGTCTGCCATAAAGAGACCGTGGTACAGATGTAGGGTAGAGCAACCTGCTATTCTTAGTCTTTTAATGGAGAGTGATCATTTTGCAAATGGACATGCCCAGTGTGAAAGAAAGGTATCACAGATTGGTAGGAATTCTAAACGCTTATACACAGCTGATCGACTAGAAAGCAGACATTTCTGTTCACGAAGGCGAATGAATGCACAGGTTAGATAAAATCTAGGAAAAAGAATGAAAAACAATAAAAAAGGAGAGAGAATAAGAAGGAAACAAATAATAATAATAGTTAAAAACCTTTAAAAACCTCAAACAAACAAAAATGCCAAGCTTCTTACTCTCTGAGAATCAGCAATTTCTGCCTTTGAGGATGCTGATTCTACAGGAGGAAAGCAAGCTCTACCAGGAAAACCATGAGGGGAAGGAAAAAATCAATGGCTGTCATTAATCAGAAGGGAAGCATTTAGAACTCTTAAATAAATAACAAAGAAACTATCAGAATCATATATCTACAAATTACCCCAAAGATCTTTTAAGTGATATAGGAACAAAAAGTCAACTCCCGAATCTTATTGTGGGATGAAAGGCAATACACGGAGAGCACATTTCCGTTCTTAATCATATACACAGCAACATCTGTCAGGATACGTCTCACCATTTTTCCTGTCTTCCCCCCTTATGACTATTTTTAACTCAGTGAAACAGCACAGACAGAGGACAAAAGTTTAAAAAAATATTATACAACCCACTGAAAAATAAAAGACTTGTGGTAAAAAAAGGCTAGTATTTTAATGAAAGAAAATCCTAGTCCTCAACTTCGGCCAGAATCTTGGGAGTTCAGTACTTTCTTCATCAGCTTGCAGGACTCCTCTCCATCTCAATTTCACATTGGGGGTGGAAGGAGGAAGAATTAGAAACTTTAGAACGACTTTCTATTATCTTTTAATAAAAGGCAGAAATTCTTGCATAAATCATGCCACTTAAGCTCCCTCCTCCCCCATCAATTTCAAGATAAGGAAAAGAAAATTCATATTGCCTGCAAGAGAAAGCAGAAAGCACCAAATGCAAGTAAGCTCAAGGTCTTATGATACAGAGTGCCAGTGGCACGAAATGAAACCTCCACTTCAAAACCTTTTCACAAAGACCAATGCAGAGAAAAAGAGTAACGATGGCAGCAAGGGGGCATCTTCTGTTACAGATGAACAGGTGGCAAAAACCAGCTCTGGACAGGTAGGCACACGCTGGTTGAAGTGCTGTATTTACCAAGTGCTCCGCTCGTGTCCAACTCACGGACTCTGGGAAGAGACTTTCTCTCCTCTGGACTGACTGTAGGAAAGCAGAGTCCCTGTGACCCCGTGAATCTTGGCCCTTTTCTTCAGAACCAGAAAACGAGAGTGATGCCTATGCCTTTTCCAGCAGTGTCCTAAATAACCTTCTAGGGTCCTCACATGAAAAAGTTTCTCAAACCCTCAGCTATATAAACATGACTGAAAAGCGAAGAAGTACCATCTGAGATATATAACGAATTAAACAATAAAAGCTAGAAGTAATGCCACTGGTCAACAAGAGACCTGAGTTGCTAAATCCATAAGTAACTATACCACCAGAGCTCTTAATGTGGCAAATATAATTCACTTCTAAGCCTCTTCATAAGGTATAGTCTAAGAGCCATGTAGCCCTAGCATATAAGAGATGCATCTTATGTGTCTCACACATGCACTACTTTAACACATTTTTTAAAGTCAATCCTTAGCAACTCAAATTTCTGGACGGCAATTACTGAGAAGCACAGGCTCCATAACTCTGTAAGTGCTAATACTATGTTCCATCATGCTTACAACACACAAACACACACTGTGCTGGATTTCAGCAAATTGCTTGGGATAAAAAATCTGGATTGCTTGGATTGATCCGTTCTTTCAACCCACTCAGCATCTCTCAAGACTCTGCTCCTGTGTAGGGTACCGTAACACCTGCTCTTCTTGGTGGTGAGCAGCCTATTCCCACAGGTGAACACTGGGTGTTAAGACACGTGGATACCATTATCTCTCTCCAAGCAGATTTCACTGAGAGATGTAGTGTTCTGTCTCTTCAATGTAGTGCCCATTAGTCAAATAACTGAAACTTAACGTGATTTATTTTGCTTTAGTGCACTTTCCCAGTCACAGCAGCTTTGATAAAGCAAGGTCTTGACAGGAATCAAATCACCTAGGTTTAAGCTGCAGCTCTAAGACTGTGGAAGGACCACTTGTTCTCCAGGCCTTAGCCTCTTCCAAAGGTATAACAGGGGAAGCACTACTCCCTTGTTTCAGAAATGTTAATAGGGTAAGTTCATCAACGCTTGTGATGCACCCATATACTAAGGAAGTGCCTGTGAAAAGTTCACCGAACAATAAGCAAGAACTGTCTCACTACCAAAAGTCAAACATTCCGAATTATCAGACAACTTGAAGATTTAAGACCTCTTAAATTTCTTCTTCCTGGATGAACTTCACATCTGGAAACACTTCCCTTATGCAGTACTTCAATGTCCGTCCCAGTCAAGCATTAAAGCCCTTGCTTTAGCCTACATTTAAGACTGAAGACACCAAAAGAATTACCCACATACCTCAAGAAAAGCAAACGCTTAACTGATCCACTGCATGGAGTTTTGTTCCTCAATCACAGCTGTAGGCAGCAGCCTACGAAGTGTGGTTGGGAAGAAGTGTAGACGACAAATACAGAGCCCTGCTTCGGGGTGATACCAGCACTCTGTGGTATGAAAACATGACACAACAATAACAACTGGTTTTAGGCTATACTGTACAGTAAGGGTATTTATTTAAATGGGCTACGTCTCCATTGAGTACATTAACACTGCTGATTTTGCAATGAAGCATTTTTGGGAAATCTCTGCCTATGCAATACTTCAAAACCAAACAGATCCTTTACAGACTTTTTCTTATTTTCCAAAGCACTGGTGTAAGGCCATCATCAAAGGTAATATATATAACAGACCAAGAGTTCGATGGAGTGTGGCAAATCTATATCTGGTTGGAGACTGCTTCCATACACTGGAGTACAGACCACCCTGGCAACAGTGTTTTCTCCTTTCTACTGTGTGTGAAGTGGGGGCATACAATAAGAAGTCATAAATAAAATATTGCATATGTTCCTGTTGTAGGCCATGAAGGAAATTCTTCATAGGACTCCTCGTATCTGCTGTGATTAATCTTAATTCAAAAAAGATATGGTGGTCACATAGCTTTGGCGCCAGGGTTTGGAAAACCTTGAAGAACACATAGGCAGAAGTCAGCTCTCCTGCCTGATCAGATACGGTATGTGAGCCGTAACACTCATGTCATATGCACTTACTTAAGCATAACGAGCAGGGCCTCTGGCATCAGCATATTGGCAGTGAGCTGTAATAAGTGGTCTGCACTTCACACTGCAACATTACTGACTGCTCCTATAGTGATAGACCAATATAAATTCAGTAGCTACCACAGCTACTGAAAATAGGAGAAAAAGAGGAAAACAGTGGCAGCCCATTCCCGGTGAAGCAACATTATTTAAAATCCAGCCTTGGAGCATCTTTTTTTTCAGTAAATATGGAACCTGGAATTATTTACATTCTAATTAATTCCCCCCAAAATCCCTAAAAAGATTGTTTGCCCCATTTTCAGCTTCTTTAAATCAGGATAATACTGCATATGGAGGAGATTTATTTAAATTAGGCCTTACCTGCAAGGCTCTCTCTGAAGCTGGCATCTGGGAATAAAGGGAGAAGAAAAATCCCTACAAAACACTTCTTCCCCCCCAAAAAAAAACCCATGGTGCCTTTAACCTAGCCAGACTTCAGATGAATAATTCAAAACAAAAAACTGCTCACCCAAAAGCCTTCTATATCTACAATTCCTTCTACGATTCAATTCCAGGCACTAGGCAGTGTCAAAGAATTTGCAGGACCACATCATCACACATCCTCAACATACAAACAGCATAATTAAACAGGGAGGAATGAATTTCAACATTTCTTTAGGGTACACAAATAAACACAAATCAAAGCACGTACCCATTAAGTCAGCCCCCTCTGCCACCTTCCCACTGTAACAACGTGAGTATAACATAGGGCAGGTGGCCAACTTGTTCTACAGCATTTGAGCTTCAACCACCACTTAACACGGCTTTGAACAAGCAACACAGAAGTGAAGAGACAGGTGACTGTTGTTCCCACCCTACACGTATTTGCTCGTTCTGCCTCCCTTCCCCATCCTCCCTGAGGCTCCTGCTTCTGAACGCACGCACTCCGTTGGAGCAACTTTGCCATACAAACGGGAATTAAAGCACTCCCCCTCAGCTGCATTGATTCCACCAAAAATCCCTCGCTCTTCCTCACAGGGAAAGCACACACAAGAGGCAGAAACAACCCAGAGATGCCTCTGCATGTTAGGCACCAATGTGAAAAAGGCCCCTCAGCATTTGACGTCCGGAGCTCCAGACCCTGGTACCACAGCAGCAATAAGATGCACGGATGCCAAGGTTTTATTACAACTTGCATGCAGTTATCTGCACCACGTCGCTTGCAAAGGTTTGCATGGCTGCAATGGCATACTGTTAGTTTTTTTTTTAACAGGCGTTGTTCTCCAGAGCTGTAAAAATGGACTACTCACTTGAAAACAACCTAAAATTACACACCTTTCAAGATGGGTCGGACAAGTACCTCAGCCTCACCTCAAACACAAGGCAGAAATTGTTACAAGCAGTGTATTAAGGAAGGAACTTTACTGCTTGATGATTGTATGCAACAATACAGAAGAAGTCTTTTCTTCCAGTAACTGCCATTTGCTTATTTTTAAAGAAGATAATAAAACTGACATAATAAAACAAAATGCTTAAAAATTAAACCGAAGTATTTTTTTTTTTTTTCACTCGGATGTATAGAATGGTAAAGGAAAAATCATTCAAATCATTTCCTTAGTAATACAAGTAATATTTAAATAGATTTAATAGTGCTGCTCCAAACCAATGAATTATGAGTTTAAAACCTATTAAAATGTAATGTTTTTTTCCTGAGCTGAGGGGAGAGAGATTTAAATCCACTGAATTTTAATATTTCAGCTTGAGCTGCAGGAGGTAGAGAAAGTCCAAATGAACTATTCCATCAGCACCATTCAAGCATGAACATTTTAATCAGTTTTACTTCCTTGGAGTTCTCCAACACAGTTTACGCTGTCATTCTGAAAGCACTTAACACAGAGGGTGTGAAAAACCACCAAGGCTTGTTATTGCCTTCACAATTGATGGCAAATAATTTTGCAGACTTCCTATCATTAAAATGTCACTACTAAAAATTGAGGTTCAGCATTTCTTGTGCTAAACCGCATTTTCTTTGAACACCATCACATACCTGTTCTTAAGTTTTTGGTACATTTATCTCTCTCTGTGTGACAAACAGGTACACAAGCACTAGCCTCCATTTCTGCCTCACTATCCAACTACTGAAAACTGACTATTTTAAACAGAGCAAATAAAAAATGAAAAATAAAAATTAAAAAAAAGCACCACTGATAAAATTCTTACGAAGTTACAAGTTAATTCCCTGGTTCCCTTATTAAAATGTAAACACATTCACACAGCATGTTCTGATTATATAGTATAGCGGATTAAAAACAACAACAACAACAAAAATTTAGGAGAGTTAGATGACTCAATTTAGTGATACAGGAAATGAAACCATCACTCCTAATTAGATCACATTACTGATTTAAGGCTACAATTTGCGTGTTGTTCCAACAGTGCGATCTTGTAGACTCTAAAGCAAAAACACGGCAGCAATGGCACGTGACGTGATGGACTGGATACATCACTCTGCTCATCCTGAGACGCCCAACCTGGAAAGGAGCGCTGGATGTGCACAACAAACAGCTCCACGCAAGAATGCTGCAGCGTGGACGACAACAGACGCAGAGCCTGGATGCCTGCTGCAGATTTACAGTCCTGCAGCATGCTCATGACACCCAGGTTTCGTCTAGTTTTTTCTCCCTGCATCTCTCCAGAAGAAGATAGATGATACTTAACTTGTTTCAGCCCGTCAACAGTTTTAAACTGAACGTGACCTGTGAAAGAAGTCATTATAACTGTGTTTCATTCCATTAAACACAACTAGTTTATTGTCAGGAGAACAAGCCGTCTCTCTGGATTCCAGGCTCACTTCAGTATTTTGCATTTAAACTGCACGGATCAGTGACTTGGTTCATTTACCAATGAAGATAGAATAATATTGCAAAGTTAAAAGGTGCTTCATCAGATTCCATTAAAACAGAGCACATTCATACAAAAATACGTACAGGTGAAACACAAAGAGAGACATGATTTGTGCACACTTTATTATTTTCTTGTGCCATCCTCCACTGCAGCAAAATCCATTTTAAAATCAAATGCAAGGTCCCTCTGTTCAAACCCCAAAGGGTTCCAGCGTAAGTAAGGTGAACTCGATAGAGCCCCACAAAGCACAGGGAAACTTAAACTACAGGTGCATTTAAAAAACTCAAATACTGTTTCTCTCTTTGTCTGATACACAGTTCAATGGGTAACTAAAACATGTATTTTTAAAAATGTAAAGAGAAAATAAACTTCGGAAGCTTTTAAAAAACAACAGGGTTGGAAGAACAGAAACACTGTCAGACTCATCAAACAGCAAAACGGTGCAAGACCGCATAACTAGATATGGAAAAGCTACGATTTCTAATTACATTATTTGTTTTATTTTTGTTGGTATATACTTTACAAAGTATGTCGAGTCCTTTTTAGTCCCGTGCTACACTTCCAGACTCTAAATCTCTCTAAATGCAGACATAACACTATTGTAGGTATTCATGCAACTAGAATTTAAGTCTCTTTTATAACTTGCTATCCTTTTTATTCCCTTTTTTTAATGAATCGCTTAAAGATTGGATTACTTCTCTTTAAATCCAAGGAACACAGAATTTTCAGTTTGTATTGCTCCTGTTTCTCTAAAACTAAAGAGAGGTCCACACAGCATTTCCTAAATCAACATAAATCAGGAAAACGGAAAAAGGCAGCATAACAAGGTAAAAATCAGTCTGATGAGGGAGGCATTTTAATGCACAAAACCAAAATTTAGTTATTACGAAAATTTGAGGCAATAGAATTTCAACTGACTTGAAGAGATAAACTCAGACAGCAACAAAGAAAACAGAAAATGTACTTCTTGCTGATGGGGCAAGACCAGCAGAAGTTTCTGCCAAGCTCCCACACAAATGTCTATCCTGCTCATATTTATTCTCTGTGGTTTAGTAGTTAATGAAAGCAGGATAAACTTAAATAATGAGTGCAATAGCCAGTATCTATAAAATCACATGTTCTACATCAATCAACTTATTCTTCACTAGAAAGCAAATTGCTTTTAGCAGTCTCCCTGACACAGACAAAAGTAAACACCAAAAATGTACACAAATAGACCATGTAGCATTCATACACATGCTTGTGCACATAGACACACACCACGGTACGTGCACATATATACCCATGCTACGTACACACATGCAGCATACATATACAAAATCTTCTTTAGCAAAGAAGCCAACCTTTAGCTACTTACTTTATGCAAAGAATGTTAATAGAAGGCAATATTTTTGGTTAGGTAATGAAAACTAATTGGGAAATTATTCATCTCCCACTCTCCCCACTGGAGCATAAAAGACGTGCAACAAATGTTATTCATGATTCTACACGACTCGCTCCAATTCACCCCCTTCTTTCTAACGGGCACTTCAGAGGAAATAAAGGTTACTCTTTTCCATTTATATCTTCTAATTGACTACCAGTGTTTTCTTGTGGTCAGAGGGACACAGAACAGAGTTAGAAACAGCCTATTAAAAACAAGCTACAATCAGACTGCTGCTCTACACCACCGTCAGCAATGATCAGAGAGGCCTGATTTCCTTGCTAAAAGACGGAGGCATAATTGAAGCAATATCTTCACTTCAGATTGATTATTCCGCGACCCTTATCCACATCTTCACTCAGCAATTTGAATTTTAATGAAAGTAAATGGAATAATTAGCATTTCAAAGTGTGTTTGATACACTGAATAAAAAAAAGGAGAAGACTTTTATGTATAATCTATACACAAAAGAAAAAGCATTTGGGAGGGCGCAGAAGATGGGAAGTACAGTTGTAGTGTCTTCATTAGAATAACTTAAACAACTGCTTGCACCAGCTGCATAATTATACATGTGAATAATGTGCTATTAAGATATGACTTCTCACCTTTATTTTATGTAGTGCGAACAGCCACAGTTTTCGTTGTTTTGCCTTTCCTCTCCAGTTGTAAAATGCAAACACTCCAGCTGCCCACAACCATAAAACCTCGCAAGACTGCTATACCAGGCTAATATTGCTGGCAGTAAAGCTTTTACCAGAGCGGCTCCACACACCCTTATTTTTAGATGACTAGGAACAAGGCATCCATGAGCGCAGTGATGACAAGTAGTTTCGCCATCAATTTTGGTTGTGATTTTTTTTTTTTTTTTAAAGTAACAGCTATTTTTTAATGTAAAAATGAAAAGCGTGATGAGCATTCACAGTCTTGGGTCGCCACCCAGAAAAAGACGTGGGCAGCAAGGATGTGAAAAACGCTCCTCATGCGCAGTGTGTCGTACAAAGGCTGTCACGGTGGCTGCAGAAGCAGACTGGCACGTGGTGTGCAAAGGATGCAACGTTACTCAAAAGCGACAACAAAAAAACAGGTACCAAGGAATGGATACAACACAGACAATTACCCTGTTAGTCTTCTTGGCAAAGCGCAAGCAAAAGTATGCAGGTAGTGACCAGCTTTTATGGAGATCAAGCTACCGAATTTCACCATTGCCCACAACTTTTGCCCACCTGATGGAAACGAGTTCATACAAGAGAGAAAGAAAAAGAAAAGCTATTTACAAACACTATTAGAGCTAAAACGGAAAGACCACATACCCCAATGATTGCGTTCAGTTCTGCCATGGTCACTTGCTTGGCACGCTCCACAGCCTGCACCACTTGTTGCTGGTGCTATAAATGAAGATCAGAAACAGAATAAAATTATTTGTTTTCTGAATTATTAAGCACAGATTTTTCCTTTTATCTTTTTTCTTTGATTTTCAAACACATGCAGGTCTTGAAATAACTGCTCTCAGACAGTCACATTCTGTATTGATCTACAAGAGTATCAAGTAAGGGCATTATTTTATTTATGCCATTACTTGCCAGGAATTGCACCCTCGTTCCCCAAAAGAGTTATTTTACAACCTGGCTAAAAAAGGAACTGTCTTCCTTTTTTTTATCAGCATGGTGTGCTCTTAAATTTACATGACAATTTCAAATGCAAGCAACTTTGCTTACAGCCACAGAAACTTAGGGGTTTTTTTTAAAAAGTACATAGTGAAAAAGAAAGTTATGTATTTTCAACAAGCACATGGCACCCACATCACTGAAGGATATACAGATTCTCCCTCTTGGTGCATTACAAAGCAGCTCAACCGTAAGAAAGAAATTTAAAATGCCATTCACAATTCTGTCAAACACGTGAAAGAGAACTAATTATTTCAATCCCCAACATGTAAATTTTAATAGCTTTAAGAAGTCCATCAAAAACACATGGTCTAATTAACAACCCAGTTTACAAGCTTCAGTGGTTATATTATCTCAGTTTGAGCGATACTGCATTCCTCCAGTAAATTCAAAATTGCTGTATGCTGAAAACTGATTAATATTTATTTGAAAACATCAACTGCAAATAAAAAAAGGTCCTCATCTTGCATCCGTATTTGTGCCTGCTTGAAGCTCCACCAGTGGCAAATTCACTGGGACAGGAAGCCTCACATGATCAGGAATACACATGACAAATTGGTACAAGAGGGTCAGGGAGAACTGCAAGCAGGTTGTGTGATCTGCACCGGGAGTGAGTCATCTCTGACTAACAGCCACAGGCTGAACACAGAGAGAAGGGAGCTCTTGCTTCTCTCGAGAGGTGCTGAAACCACCACGATGAAACATCAACTCTGTATTGAAACCAACATCTAGATGTTCTTCGGTGCAAAGTTTAAGGAAAAGGTGAGAGGATTTCTCAGCTAGAGATTCAGGCTAGACATGACGAGGAAATTTTTTGCAACGAGGGTGATGAAGCACTGGCACAGGTTGTCCAGAAAAGTGGTGGAGGCTCCATCCCTGGAGACATTCAAGGCCAGGCTGGACAGGGCTCTGAGCAACCTGATCTAGTTGAAGATGTCCCTGCTCATTGCAGGGGGTTTGGACTAGACGACCTCTGATGTCCTTTCCAACCCAAACTATTCCATGATTCTACGATACAGCCTCCAGTTTGCTCCCCAGGGCTGTGTGTATGGGCAGAGCAGAGCAGAGCAGAGCTGAGGCACAACCCACCCAGCAACACCTCCTGTGCTTCCTTACCAGGGGCAGAAAGCTGCGCATAATAGCGCGGGGACCCAAATCCTCAAGACTTCCTCCCATAAAAGAGCAGGTGAAGAGCATCAGAAAGACTCCCCAGGCAGCACCCTGAGCCTTGCTGGGACAGGGGCCATAGGGAAGGGTTCCGCTACCTCATGGACTTGGCACTCTCGGATTTGCTGGTTCTCGGTGCAACACACAAACAAAAATGGCCTTTCCACTTGCAAACTCTCTCCCATACCAGCCCTTAGTGTGAGAAAAAGCAAGCCTGAAAATCCATCCGTAACTGTAAGAAATGCTGACCTCAACTACAAAAAATGGATAAATGTGAATAATAAAGGAGGTAATTTAAAACCACTCCTGGAAGAAAGAAAATGGTTTTTATGTTTGTTTCTTTTTAAGCAAAGAAGAATTAAATGAAGGAAATGCCAGGAGAGCAAATGACATACTGTTGCACACAGAATCACAGCAGTCACATTTAGAGTATTGTAAAGCTTCTGTGCTAACGTAAACCAAATCTGTTGCTTATAAGCAGACAATGTAAAGAACAACAAGGAGGCTGAACATGAGCAAATGTGTTCTTGGCATTCGAAAAAGGGAAAAGAAAAAAAAAAAAAAAAGGTGTATCACCATCACAGATAACCAGTAAAAAGGAAATTACAATACTCAAGCCTCAAGTTCCTGATGATGTATTATCATCTCCAGGTTATCACGTGTTAAGGACAGGTATAGCTTTCATTGATTATGTAGCTGAAAGCCCAGTGACACATGGCTCTATATGGCAACAGGGTGATCATAAAAATGACACCACCATTTTCTGGTGGAGGTCAGCCATAACAAAAACGGGACACAATATTGTTGATCAGGTCATCCAAATAAAACCCCAAAAATGGGGTTTAAAAATCTTTAACATTATGGGTTTTTTTAATAAAAACATTTACTGAGAAGTTTACAGTCATCTTTGCTTTGCTACCTTTTTCTAGGCAATCCTTTTAGCACTTCGATAAAGAAGGTGACTTAGCTCTTTATTTGTATTTGAGTGTTCAGTTCCAACATACATTTACTTAAATCCTGTTCCCAGGGCCACAAGAGGAAAAAAAAACTTCTGATGGACCTACAGAAAGCCAGCATGAACACATCAAAGTTATTGTAGAAATTACTCCAATTTTCATTAAAGTTTTGGAAGAATAAGTCAACCACAAGAGTTTGAATGGTTTCATTTCCTTTACAGTAAACATACAAAGAATGTCTCTGAGCAGTATTTGGGAAAAGCACTATTTCATTTCCGGGTGAGGGGAAGAGAAGGTGGAGGGGTACGGCACCAAAATCTCACATTAAGATTTCTGCTGGAAAGCACCGTAAGACAGAAATTCCCTAAGCAGCCACATAAGGCATCTTTCACTGATTCTAATAGGTTTGGGATCAAGCATTCATAGAGAGGGGAAAACCCAAGGGCCTTTTAACACTGAACCTAAATTAGGTACCACAGAGACAATTAAAACTTTCCTATTGCTAGCCGCTTTAACATTGATTTAATCTTCAGTGGCACAGTCTGCAAAAAAAACAAAAATAGATGGTCTGCAATTACCCTTTCCATCACTTTCACCTCATCGCAGCAACCGAGCAGACTCCTGCTCAGCTCTGCGAAGCCCCATGGGGCACATGCCCCGACTGACCACAGGCTGCTTGGGGTCACAGGCACAAACCACACGTCCCAGTGGATAAAGACAAGGGAAAGCAGCATTACCCGCGCAGCACTGGGCTCCACATTACCCACCCTGGCTCTGGCCACAGGTGGAGATCTCTGCACAGGTTCTGGGGATCCACTGCAACCCAAAAACCAAGGAGAGGGGACAGGGAGCCCAGGGCTCATTGAGTGGGAGAGCAGTGGGCTGGCCCAGCCCATGTGGGTACCCAAGGACGGACAGACGGACAGCTCCCATGCTCACTGCATGCTTCAACGCCTGTTCCGGCCAGCACATCAGCAGCAAGCAGCATTACGCTACAGCCAAGCAGTACGCATTAGCCTGCCCATCAAATAATCACATAGCAATTTACAGCCAAGTAAAAACAGTAACAACAAAAAAAGGGCTACTTTTTTCCCAACCAAATACAGACATAGGGTTGCAGCTTTCACGTGCATTTAATGCTAGCCTTCCTCTGTGCACACAAGCAAATGACAGATCCATTTTCTTCAGTTATGAGAAAACAGTATTTTGCATTGCATTTAACAGGCCAGAGCAATGAACTCAATACCCTGCCCCGCCTGTCACGCAGACTAGTATCGTTTCTCCTTTTTAACTTCTTCCCTCTCTCCTCTCTTCACCCCTTTCTGCCTTCTGCCACGAGCAGTATGTTTGCACTTGCCTTGTGTTGGAAAACCACCTCCTTTCAGTCTCACGGTGGGCAGCAACAACAGAGACCACAAGAAGGATGTTGGCTTTTTCACCATCACATTGTCTGACCACACCATCTTGTCACTTCGCCCTGGCTCCTGTACAGGCATCGCATCATGGTAGAAAACGCCTGGGCTTTTTATACCATGTCAAAGCTCCCAATGACGGAGGCGCTGTGCTGGCAGCAACCAAGCGGTCAAAATTCCCCCTGGTGTCCACACAGAGATGCTGGTACTAAAAATGCCTAATTTCAGCCTGTCTCCAGCACTGCCAACAACATCCAAAGCAAAATTCCATGAATGAGTTCACTTCACAGACACAAGTGGACTCTGCTACGTTTTCTTCATATTATTTTGTTGTTCAGAGGGAGTACGGACCAGATCTTAAGAACTGCAGCAGTGCCATCCTGGAAAGCCCAGCCTAGAGACAGCATAATGAGACGAGGCCACACCAAAAACACCAGTGAGAACCAGAGCGCAGACACATTTACAGTGAGGTAGAGCACACACTCAGAAAACCAAAAGGGACCAGCAGGTTTCATTGCTTCCCGGCTCTGTAACTCAGGCACGATATAATTATCACTCCATAGAAACATTATTAGAAATACATACATAAGTTGTTAATAAGAAGCCTTCCTTGGTAGAAGAGTTACAGATATCTGACAGCTTCCTTGTATTTACTGTTTCAGTTCTAGTCTGGGGCAAGTCCAAGATGGAGGAAAATAATTTTGTCTTCTCAGCCTCTCACATCTCAGACCAACAACTGCTTCTTTTGAACAGCAGGTAAGACCTCCTGCTCTGCTTTTATATAATAGACCTCACACTCTTCATCCAAATTTACTGAACTTTAGAAGCACCTCTAGTGAATGCAAGTATGGAGAAGAGCAAGCACGTTACGGCCCATATCTACCTTGTAAAAGGAAAACCATCAACTAATATGTAAGTGTTTGAAAGGAAATTCCTTTTTGTATGTTTGCTTGTGTGTATGCACGCCAGTGCTTGGCATTTTATCGTGCTTCTAAGTATATGTGACCACCTTACCATACACAGGGAACTGAAGATTCTTATTAAAGAGCAATCCTTCTAACTTGTTATTAGCTAGTTCACTGGCAGTTGGAATGGAAAGTGTACCTTCCGAAAAAAACTTATTACAGCCTCCTCCAGCCTACATAATGCTTCCATGGAAGCTGACAGAGGGCAATCCCGTGAACATTTATCTGGCTTCTTAAGCAGCTTTTGCAGGTTGTGCTGAGCTCCTGGTTGCCACAACTACATCATTAGCTGTAAATCACCCAGTTTACATGTGTCTCATGAATATAAACACAGTCAATATTTACTCAAAATAAAGTAACCGCGATACATGTGTATCTCCAGCCACACTGAGCAAACACCATTACCCAGCACATGAGGTTTGTCAGCCCATAGGGTCCCACAACGACAGCCACAGGTTGCAGCCAGCCACACACACCTTGACCAGACAGGAACCAGCCCCAACTTGAAAGCCGCAGTGTTGTGCAAGTGTCACACCGTGCTGCAGCTGGGAAATTCAGCCGAGAAGAAGTGTAAATTAACAGAAGCATGATCTATGTTGTTAGACCCAAAACGAGATGCATCTTAACTGGCCAGATCATTCAATTACGTGAACATCAAACTATCTATACCAGCTGCAGCAGATCAAAGCTAAATCAACTGAGCACAAACAGCCTCCAAGTATTTACATACAACCTCGCAGGCACCCCCTTCACCTTATGCAATAGGAACTACTTTGAGCACACTGGTATCTCACAACACCACAGGGAGGCGAAAAATTACTGTTGCAACACAGGAAGCCTGCAACCACAGAAGTCAAACGCACATCACCCCTGAGGTCCATCTCATGCCTTGACCGCAAAGTCACTCTTTCCTACCAAAATGGGAAGCTTGTATTTCTTGTTGCTGCTTTTCAGTCCGCCGAAGCCTGAGCCAATGTAAAAACAAGGTACCACGTGACTGTGTATTTAGGCAGGTTAGGAACTTGATTTTCAATATATGCTTAGACGATGTACAGCACAGTAAAACTGACTGAAGCCTAGAGAAATTCCAGAATGCTTTACTGGATTGGCCCCTGAAACAAAGCATGCACAAGTACATGGCAGGGTGATGTATTGTAATTGCATCCTTTTCACAAGTTCTCTAGCAATTTTGGCCACGATTTCTTACTTCTAAGTGAGTTATTGCAAGCCATTGATTCTTTACAAAGTTAACAAGCGATAAGACAAGTTAACCTGGTGCTATTATGAGGCAATAATGTTGCCATCAGTGCATGTAACCACTGTATTTTGTTCATTTTTCCCTCAGGCACAATACAAAGGAGCCTGATCACATTTTTCAGCCACTATTCCACAATTAGACTGTATGCAAAATGCATAAACAGCAAAAGCATGCTGCAATGCAATTCTCCGTTAATCTAGATGATTAGAGACTTCCGTTAAGACATTCACTTTTTAAAGACACGAATTAGGCAGAAACCAAGACTAGCAAAATACTCAAATCTGGAGATCAGTTCTCTTTTGCCCCATCATCAGCACATGCCAATATAAACTGATTAAAATAAGTGTTTCTACTAACAGAGGTCAAACTATGACCAAGATTTTCCTAACCCCAACCTGAAAACTATAATGATCAGTGGCACCATCAGGACACTTGAGGAGATTTTTTGAGCTCCATCTTTCAATCCCCCTCTGCTCTTGCTAGGGGAACCTAAGAGCACACTTGCCTCTACACAAAACAAATGTGTACACTGGCTTTTTGGAAGCGCTCCTTTTTGTCTTTGTCAATGCACATGAAAATGCTGAAGTTGTGACCTTTTTTTGACCTCTCCATCTCCTCTGTAGCCCAGAGAGCTTTCACACTGTGCATCACTCACAGAGGAGGAGCTGTAAGACTTGGTAAATGAGATGAGGTGAAGGAAACTTTATGTGCCACAGATTTAAAAAGCAGAGTCTCACTCGCACAGAAGCAGTATGAGGACCTGTTCTCAGGTCTAAAACTGCTTAGTTTAAAGCTTTGATATCAAGCCTAACAATGTAAACAGCAGCCATTAAGCACAGTGACCACTGGTGTGCTTAAGCCCTCACTGGATGGTAGTACACCCATGGCAGAAGTGGGATGTCATTTTCTAAATTTACGATCCGGATCATCTTGGTTGTCTACCTAAATAGTTTTTACAACTAGCATATTAATGACAAGCTACTGCAATGGTTAAGTTGAGAATTACTTCAAAATTGCTCACCATGCTGAGCTTGATGGCCAGGAGGCAGTTAAACAGCGATCAGGGCTGTTGGCTCACAGTTCCCAAGTTAGTGCCTGTGAGCATCACATGGGAGATCCTCCTTGACAGAAGAGAAGGCAGCATGATGCTCAGCCTTCACAGTGCCTCCTCCCTCTAAGGCAGGGACTTAAAATTTACTGATGTCAGATCTGAGGAGAAACGCTCTAGAGCAGTTTAGCTCCAGAGACAGCAGAACACAATGCATATGGAGCAGAGAAAAAGGACAGCATTCGTGCACACCTGAGTGCGACACCACTAACATCAAAGCTCAAAAAACTACTGACTCTTTTTTTTTCTCTTCTTTTTTTTTTTTGCCTCAGTTCCACAAGAGTATATAGAAGGGGTGGAGGCTAAGATTTCCAAAATCAAAGGCGAAAATCTATCAGTCACTGTGAATCACACACATCTTTCCTTCAAGCCCATGTAATCCCTTTGCTTGTCTAATTGGCAAGAAACACCTACTCTAAGAAAGCACATGGGCTGGGTTTGTGGAAGCAGAGCAAGTAGAGCAGTGTGACTTATTTGTGTATGGTAATAAAGTTTTGTTTAGCATTTCAACTAAAAATAGCAGTACCAGTACCAACAGTAGTATGCTGGTATGAAGTTTCTAAACACGGTATCACATACTCTGAAGAAGATGTCTCTGTTGGAGAAATGCTGATCCCACGTCTTTGCCAAAATCACAGCTTTGCCTGCCAAGTACTCACCCCTGCCTTTGTTTCAAAACTGTGTCACTTTAGTGCTCACTTTAGCACGAGTATGAATCAACTTTACACCTCATTTTTATATGCTGTGCAATTCCTGCACCGCAAATAAAACCCCGTAACTAGATGTATACAGATTCCGTAGCAGTCAAAATACAAAATCAACAGCTACTCATTTTAGATCCATGTAGGACTTGAATTCCGGTCCCTCAGCGATGTAACTAGATCATTACACATCATTTAGCTTCCACAAAATCCAACTTTATCAGCAGACAGTACAGTCGCACTCATGAACACTGTCAGGCTCTAGTTTTGATACCATTATTCTCATTTCAAACACACAGATGCACACGCGCGTGCACACACGCAGTGCATTAGTCGAATGCTAATACCGAGCACACAGTCTATTGTTTGCAGCAGGACAAGCAGCTCCCTTGAAAAGCAATGGCACTTTATGGAGCAACTGAAAAGGTGGGAGAAAGTCACAGCGTGTCCTCAAGCACAACGCTTTACGGATGCAATGCACAGAAATACACCTTCCAGCTTTGACTTCTCAGCTCCCAACTCTACTGAAATGAAAATATGCATTAAACAGATGCATGCGAGCCTGCGCCAGCAGGCCCCAGCCTCCAGTCCTGTTCCTCCAGGAGGGCGGGCAGGGGAAGCCCTTACACACCCCAGGTCTTTTATGAACCACACTTTAATTTTACTTCACACATGCCTGTGGCTACAAGGCTCCCTCGCTAGCTTCCACCAACTCCCCCAAATCCCAGCGCCCCTCAAAGCATCTGCAATGCACTCAAGATAACACCAGCAAATCATAATTTGGAGAAAATTAGTGCTTAGAGAAATTAGCTCACAGCAAGTTTCAATTTTCTGTCTGTATTCCCCAAATACACAGAAAACATAAAGGATTTAAGGTAAAAAGAAATCTGGGATGCAGAGAGAAAAAAGGCTGCATTTGTATGCCTACTGTGCTGAACATCACTGCCTGGTACACCAAAATAGAAGTTTCTGCCAAACTTTAATACCTGCTGCCAAGAATGTAGCACAAATCATGCCTTTCTAGCACTTTTGCAAGCTATCCTCTGATTTCAGATCAACAAAGTCATAATTGTGAGAAAAACTGCATTGTACATGAGAGCAAAATATTTTAAAAATTAAAATTTTGCGCAGCACATTACATGTGCTATTTCATAAGTACATTTAAATAATATTATAATGGACTTGGAGAAGATAATGAAATTACAGTGATAACAACACAACACAGTGGAAAGTCATCTACAAGCACCAAGAGATTCATAAAGAAACAGTTGCAACACTAAGTCCCACTTTTGTAATAGATATGATGAGACAATCGTTTATATGAGCACCAGTACAAACGACTACCTACCTCTTGGGACAGGAAGGGAATGACTTGCGCACATATAGCATTCAGCCTCTTGACAATTTCTGCCTGCAAGTGACAAGAAGAAAGAAGTTCAATTATATAAATTCTCAGATGTGATGGTCACCCATGAACACAGAAGATACATTTGCTTGGTTGGTTGGTTTTTTCTTTTTTGTTTTGTTTTGGTTTTTTTTCCCCATCTCTAGTTACCCTCTGGCCAGGACAGATTATCAAAATAACAAAATTATTTGGACACCAATTCAACAACACCTAGGAAGGTAATTATTTCTGGCAAAAGCGTCTTCCTTAAAAAACACAGTTTAGAACTGACACAAAGAAAAGTTAATGCTGATTATGCAACCAAGGCATTTAAAGAAAAAATCCTCAGGGGATGTAACAGAAGGACAAATAAAATACTGTGTATCAAACTAAACTCTGTCGTAAGAGGCAAAAAGCAGGATCATTTAAAATTACAGCAATGCCACTGTAAGCGAAGGGAACAAATAAACCAATTTTATACTAACACTGCATATCATGACAAAATTAGCAACATGATATACTACTTCACTGGTAGCCATTCTACAACATATTTTAGAAGGGGATACTGCAGTCTTGTATCATATTTACACTTATCAAACCCAAGGTTAATAGTAGTTACTTCCATGTTGCAATTGTGATCAGAAATCAGTAATGTACAATGTTTTATTTCCATACTGGAGATCAAGTCTTACTCTGTGTATTTAATCTGCAAATCTCAATAGAAACAGAAGAGATTTGGAGACACAACACAAGAATTAGAGCTCCAGAAACAGCCTATTTAAAGCCACATAGAATTTCTTACAATAAATAATAACTTTCTTATAATAAATTGTAACCAGGGTCAGTTCCTCATTACACAGTAGGACAGAATGCCCTTCCTGTTGCCAAGTCACTAACCATATGATGAAGACATAAAAACTTGTGCAATTTAGGCTTGCTTCTTTTAACAGCAATGCTTCCAGCCATTTCATTATGCTCTCTTTTAAACTGCAAATGCTTAGAAAAGAACCTATAGAACAGAAAGGCTCAGAAATAGCAGGAAAAAGAAAAGTCAGAACCACATATTAAATAAATACAGGCTCAAGAAATACCACAGTTACACAGCTGCATAACTAGAAGACACAGCATGCCAGAGGTGAGGGTACCTGTGACCCTGACTCTGTCCCCGTGTATGCCGCAATACACTTGAGCTCACACACACTCCTTCGCAATACAGTTGCTTCATTTCTCTGAAATGCACCTAAACTCCTGTAGGTTATTTATATAGCAATTTGTGTTACGCTGTCCCAGTATCTTCACTTTGGTCTTGACTGTTTATGCAAGTCCTCATTTTTTACATTCATCTACTACACCTTTTCTGTTTATTCAGCAGCATAGGTACCTTAAAGGACACTTGAGAATACATTCTGTTCACCACAAAGCTAAATTATCTGCTAATTTCAAAGGTCTGTGTGTGCCTGCAATAGAAGATAACCTAGACCGTAAAACTTAAATACCGCTCTAAATAGACAGTGTTCACTATGGTAGTTGACACAGAGATTTACAACCCCATGTTACACAGAGTAGTACAGGAGAGACAAGATGTGTGCATCTAAGTTTCAGCCAGAGGGGCTGCGCAATCCAATACGGCATTACCTGAGAAACAATATTT
Source organism: Pampusana beccarii (assembly GCA_013399365.1). Lineage (NCBI taxonomy): Eukaryota > Metazoa > Chordata > Aves > Columbiformes > Columbidae > Pampusana > Pampusana beccarii. The sequence goes on along the minus strand of VWYH01001160.1, from coordinate 79,187 downwards.
GATTAAAGAATTGTAGGCTGTAATATAAAGCTCCAAAGTACCTGTGCTGTAGTCATTCAAGTACCATTAATTTTCTAATTTCCAAACTTTGGGTCCCAGTCACGTTGTTTGTTGTGCGGTTTTGTTTGTTTGTTTGCTTGGTTTTGTTGTTTTTGTTTTTTTTTTTTTAAGGAATCTCCTGAGTGCTTTAAAACCAAAGAGAAAATTACACATCCTGCTCTTTGAGGCTTCTCCCTATAAAGACAAAACTCTCGAGAACCACTGCCCTGACTTGAGCTGAAGCCCCTCTGACCCGCCATTTAACACACATCTGTGCCTTAGTAAAAAAAGGCACATGATGCCTTCCTCTGCTGCAAAACAACTTCTCCAACCCATCTTTAAAATGCCTGTCACAACCTCACCCACCTCCTGCGCAGCTCCTGGGGGAGCCTTTGCCTCCACTGTGCTCAGCAGAAGACCGCTCTCCCACCACAGCTACGTTAGCTGGATGCCTCCACTGCACTGCTCAGGAACTGAGAATAAAACTGGCTCAAAGTGCCATGCAGGAGCTCAGTGTGTAATTTTAACAGGCTTGTCGATTCATAGATTTTAAGGCCAGAAGGGACCGTTACAACTGTCTTATCTGACCTCCTGAGTAACACAGGCTGTAAAACTCCACTGGCTTCTCCATCAAACACGTAAATTCTAGTGCAGCTAGAATATAGCTTAGTCAACAAAAATAATTTTATTCAGCTCACTTCGAGGCATTTCTTCTCAATTAAGGTACTCAACCCCAGGTATTTCAAGCTATTTCAGCTATGATGTTTTCCTTTTGATCACTTCCCTCCCCCTGCCCCAACAGAAGAAGTACGTATCTCTCTTCTACTTCTCTTCTGGCCAAAAAGTAGTTGAAACATATTTGCTCAGTACTTATATAAAAATTCACCTCTGGCAGATTCTAAGCCTGGGAAACGTTAAGCTGTAAGTAACTGAAAACAGGTGACTGAACATGAACGGTAACACAACTGTAATAAACTTCTCGGTATCAATCCCACTGGAGTGCAGAACAGACAGTCTTTTCATGCTGTACGCAGGAAAGTGAGCTGATGGAGACAGAACCCAGTTCAACCTATGGAGAACAAAAAGAGCTCACAAGCAGCTTCAGGAGACGTTGAGACATTCCCCGGTGGCACTTCTCAGCCAGGCAAGGGGCCCAACAAAGCTGAGAAGCTCTTACTACACCAAAACAGGTTTCTACACTATTTCCTCATTAAAACAGCCTTCACTTCCCCCAACAACGAGCGCCCCAAGTTGCGTGGTTGTGTGCAGTTATGGTTTATCACCCTCAGCACTTGTGCAGCGAGGACACAGCCCAGCCCAGCCCAGCCGCAGCGGGCCGCAGCGGCACGGCACGGCCGAGGCACGAACTGCCCGCCCTTGGAGACCGCAGGCAGCACGAAGGAAAACACTGTGTATGCGCACAAACAATCGGAAAGACATTACGTGCTCTGTACTAAAAGAAATCTAAAAGCAGACATCTTCCTGTAGTAAATACAAAGTACCCTCTGCCTCAACACTGCAACTACTTGTGCAGTTAACTGTACGGTGTAACACCACAGCAACAAGCGTGATTGTTTACTACAAAACACACAGGAGAAGAAGTCAGAAGGAGGCAGCTGCCAGAAGCTGGCAGGAGTGGGTTTCTTGCGACATCATCCTAAAACTTGAAGGTATGTGCAACTGATGATGTAGGTTAGCATCTCAGTAGATCTATTCCTGCTGCCATTGGAGGGGGCCTGGAAACTTGTTTTTCTTTGCATAAGGCACAAAGTCAGACACAAAATAAAACGTAAGTCTGCATTTCTACGCTCATACAAATTTTAAAACCCTACATTTCAAAACCAGCTTACGATCATCTCTCTTCCCCTAAACATCAGGTCAATGGGTTTTCCATGATCAAACTAATTGGCAGGAGAATGAAAAAGTATGATTTCATAAAATCAGGCAGCCAGTCGTCACAGGGAAAGCCAAAGTTGCCTCGGAAACACGGCTACTTCCGCGGCCATCCAATTTTGCCTCTTTTGTCCCGCAGGACCAGGGTTTAGAGAGGCATCATTTATTTACAGGCCTTTCCACTGGGCTTCGGTTATCAGCCAATAATACTGTGGACACACACACTTCTAATGGCCTATGTTTTGAAACCCAGTCTAATCTGATGGCACAGCGCCCAAACTCCTTCTCCAGCATAGCCATTAAAGGATGTAGGTTATTGCTGTTGTCACCATTGATATTTGTCATTGTAATGTAATTAGGGCCCTAAAATGATGCATTACAGCCCTTGGCACAGCTTCTATTAAAATCTTTTCTTCTGCTCACTGAACTGCGACCTGCTTTCTGATGAATAACAGACAGGCAGCTTTAGGGTGAGGAGCAGATTCATCAAAGAAGTATTTTTCAGCTTTGGAAATAAAATAAATAAATAACAGAGGGCAACCTAAGAAGAAAAGCACAAGGAAGGAAGGGGGGGTGGGAAATGCAGCACATAGCGCATTTGAATTTCATCTGACCACTTGAAATTCTGATTGCATCTGATGAATCTTTCTTAGGACAATATATTCCCAGCCTGTGAATCACATGGTTAATCAGGGCTCTAATCTGCTATCCATCAGCCTATGCCAGCACTGTAACTTCCAATCAAATTTATAGGTTATGTGGGTCACGCATCCCTGAACAACTACATTCATGGATATCCCATTTAAACCAGCACAGATTCTGAAATGCTGTTGTTAGGGTTACTGAATGTTAGAATACTATTCAAAGCTTTATGAAAGCTCCTGATAAACAGCTACTAAATTATTGCCTGTGGATACAGTGCGATGCTCTGAAATAGCATTAATGGCCCAATAAAAGGGTGATTGCTCATGCCAAAATATAAAAAGGATGGCTTTTGCTGCCATAGTTTGTCAAATATGTTAACAAACATCGACACTGCTATTACTCCTTTCCCTAAACACAAAAGATGTTTGGTTTTGCATAAAATCACACCAGCATGGAAATAGGAAAGATGAGGCAGAGGCAGGCAGAGAAGGCTCAGGCAGAAATCATCTTTTTACTTATCTAACGCAAGCTTATAGTGTTTGCATCCTTTGGGAGACACCTACAGAAGACACGATTTTAAGAGGTTTGAGCTCTTTTCCTAACCACTTATGTGGTATCTTTCTTGAGAAAGATTAAATATTTATTTACTACAATGTTAATAACTTTTTTGCTTCGTTATGTGTACAAACAGACAATAATAAAATCACTGTGCCAGAATCCGATCCAAGTAAAGGAATGAAGACCTGTATCAGTTAATAGTCCCTCAGTATTACTGCAGGGATACAATAAAAGAGCAATAGCTTAGGATCTCAACTCAACCAACAAAATCTTTTTGACCAAAGCCAATGGTTAAATGGTACTTAATTTGCTAAATGTGCCTAAAAACTTTAAGTTCATACGTGCCTACAAAGCATTCAGAAAAATGTTCAGAGGATGAGCCTGTGGGCAAGGCTACACCTCCGGCCTCTGAAGGGGCTCAGCAAAGCTCCTCCTTGGGGTACGACCACAGCCCAGGAGCCACCAGCTGTATGCAAAGGGGAGCATGTGATGGACCATTAGACTCTTAAATCCCTTTGAGGATGGCAACGTAGGGGTTTAATTCAATTTACTCATGCCACACACAGCTAAAATAGAACATAAGCACACGGTAAAATATGGAAATGTGTTTAAGTGCCTTGATAAGTATTTTAGCATATGTCCAAATTCTTCGCACAGATGGGGACTGAAAAAGAAGCAAGCGTCACATAAACTCCAGATATTAAAATACTCAGAAATGTTCTAATACATAGGCAGTTCAGAATCAATTTGTTGCTTAAAAATCCCCATTTGCATTCTTTTTTGGTAGAGGAAAAAAAAGAGAATTGGGATTTTATTTATAGTATATAAACTTCAGGAAAATATTTCCACTATATTTCACAAAGTTCCATAGTTATTACAATTATAAAAAATTGCTAGTAAAGAATTACCACTGGAGGCTGCAGGTCTGTCAGTGGAATGGAAACAAAACTACTATATATGTATTGTTGAAATAAAACAGAATAATAAAACACTATTGGGAAACCCATTTCAGCAGCCAGTAGGAAAAAGAATATACGCAATTACATTTTCAGAAAAATAATCTGAAACAACTGTTATTTCAGGTTTAATTTGTTCTACACAATGCAGCCTTTGCCAAAAAGATCAATCTAGTTTATTAAGTGCTTACCAAGAACACATGCACACACCCATAATATCTAAACAAGCATTTCGCAAATTAGTGAGCACAAAAAACATTATTACACTGTATGAGACATATCACGATTCTGAATAAAGCAAGCAAAAAAGCTAATCTTAGTATTTCATAGAAAATTAAGCCTTCTTTCATAAAGAAGAATGTGTTTTGTTTTAATCACAGACTGTTGTCTGGAAGTGCTTACTGCAGTTCTACAGAACTAGAGGAAATACTGCAAGCCCTGAATATGAAATTTCTCTTCAGCCCTAAAGGAATGGTGTTTGGAAACTGAGCCACAAAGAGCCTAGTCTTGTAGTCAGGGAGAATGATGGGAAAAGTTCTCTGGTAAGAAGGATACTAAACAGAAAACAACTTCTTCACTAAGCCAATAGCTGAAGTTTAGGAGATTTAATTTGAGCAATGCATGTACGAGTTGAACACAAGCGGAACCACCAGACTCTGCCAAACAATCACAGGTACATCTTCCACCTCACTTTCCTATCAACCTTCTTTATCAACACCCCAGCTAAGCTCATGAAGCACCGTAAACTTGATACTTACTCTTTGTAAGTTAATTTAGGCGCTTATTTTGCACAAAATACTGCAGACAGCAACATAAGCAATAAATCGGAGTGGCAGAATTTTCAAAATCAATTTTCTAATGCACATCCTGATCCGTGGGCTGCTGAAGTGAGCTGATAAGACATGGCTTTTATTTAATGTCTCAAGAACCATGTGGAGCTCAACTAAGCAAGAAAGGATACATATTGAATCATTCATGATTAAGACAATAAAAAGCAAGTCAAGTAAGGTGACACATAGACATGCTTCAAGCCTGTCACTTAAGGAAGTCAATGTTTTTTAATACTGACTTCTACCAGCAAGCAAGCGAATAAAAACGCACATTTTGGAGATCCCCATAGCCCTTCAGTTGCCACCACGTAGCAAACTGCATACTGCCCGGCCCTCAGCACCTGCAGAGCAGCCAGAAAAAAGGCTGCAAGTGGAACCTGAAATGGCAGAGATGGGGTTCAACATCTCTTCCTCAAAAGCAGCAGGTAACACTTGCTGAAAAAGCAGACAGAAATGAGTAAGAAGGGGACACTGACACGGGAGGTGCTGTTTCCATCAGTAGAGCTTTGAAGTCCTCTGTAAGGTACTATGGTACTATCCTTTACCCTACCAGCAATCCTCAGCATTTCATAGCAATACTTGTTTTGTGAAATATGGTCTCATACCACAGGGATGAGAAGTTTCTACCACCCTCCACCAACTGAAGGAATCTGACTTCATAGTTAAAAGAAAAAAAAAAAAAACAACCAAACAAAAACAAACAAACAAACAAAAACACAAAACAAAAAGAAACCAACCACACACCACAACTTTTTTTAAGCTTATAAACCTGTGGCATCACACTAAGGCAGCTTCAGCTCCCAGCTCAGTCTTTTGCATCTGTCTCCTAGCTGCAGTTAGGTCAGAATCTCCCATTTCAGTCTTTCCCATAACAGCTGAAACACAGCAGCACATGCAAAATCACCCATCTCTTTCTACTTAATTCCTCCCCTCGCAGGCCCCTCTAAAGAGCCTGACCAGTTCTGTGCCTGCTGGAAATGGCACAAGCTGGTCTGATCCTGTCCTCGCTACTGCATGCATACAGTGGTTTCAGTGCACAGTTTCAATTTAACTCAATGCAGAAGGTCCCCTATTTATTTACATTGCAAGTTCATACTCTCTTTCTCAGGGGTAGTAGGAAAAGTGGTCAGAAAGAAACACTGCAGATCAATAGTTTCAATGTGTACATCGTGATTTTTATTTTTTTTTAAAGGTGAGAGATCGTAAAAACCTGTTCTCTGTAGGCTTATGCTGAACTTAAAGTGTCCTTAGCTGCCCTGGAAAAGTATTAAGGAAGTAGTACTTCAGGAAAAAGCTGGAAACCTCTAGCAGGTGAATCTGAAAGAAACCATACTTCTAAAACTTACATACACAGTGCTTAGGAGAAAGGGTGTTCTGCTGCTCTTCTTAAACGTTACCACAAAATAAACACTAAAATCGTTTTCCCCCTACAAAATAGAGCTGTCAGTGCCCATTTCTGATCCCCATCATCACTCACCTTTCACTTGCAAATACATACAAACTAAGTTTCAGACGCAGCTGTAGGCAACCCACCATCCTACATCCTCTCTGTATTACAGCTACAGTGCTTACTCTGGAGCAGTACGCTCCAAATGTTAATCACTGAGAAGCTGATATGCTACCATGGCTGAAAACTCTAAAGATCGTGCCAGACTTCAGTTACATCTACAAAGTCGTACTGTTCAGTCTTGAAGTTTGCAGAAAACACTGCAACCAATGGTAACACACAACAGTCTTGCAAAAAAGAAGGAAGAAAGTTCAGTTTCTCCAGTAAGTATTGTGCTGTTCCAGGTTTTAATGAACTACTTTAGGCTAATCAACAAACTTATAAAAGCAGCAATCAGAAGTGCCCCCCACTTCACACTCCCCCAGAAAAGGAAAAAAAAAAAAAAAGAAAAGCAATGTGACTGTTGAAGTCAACTTATTCTAAGGCCAGGAATCCATCCTTCTGCATCAGGTTACTTCTCTTCCACCTCTGGTTTCCTTTGCTTACCCACCTCAGCTCTGCAGGGCACGACAGGTGGAGACCACAGCCTGTTTGATTCATTGATAATCACACTTGATTATGTTTGCTTCCAGAAAAGATGAACACTAGGAATCAGCACACTGATCTATTTGGTGGATTTGTTACGTCTGGTTACAAGAATTCTTACAGTGTTTGAAAACTTTGTCATGATTCACTTTCAGTCCCTCATCTCCTCTTTCTATCCAGAATTTCACACCATGTGGTTAATAGCTATCAATTAGCTTAAGAAATACAGTAAAAAAAAGAGACAGTATTTATTTCAAGGAAAGGTAGTCTACACAAAGGAAACAGTATTTTAACTCTTTTTGCACTGCGACTTCCTGTTGTCCTACAAAAATGAGCAATAGTCAGACGCAATTTCCACAGATCAAGGCAACAGATTTTTGTATTTCATATAAGAGAAAAAAACCTGCCCCTTTTAAGCCAGCACACAAAAGCATGATTTTAACAACACCCCAAAAGAGATGAAAGAACAGTGCAGTAGATTTTATAGCAAAGCTATAATCAAGCTTCAATTTTGGATCCTTTCAATGACACAAATTAAAATAAGGCATGTTACTGTCTCAATTGTTAAACCAGGTGGAAGTATGACACCTGTTAATTCTTTCCGAAGATAAATAAATGTTTCATACTCGTTGGTGGCATTTTATCAAGTCCCACCTTCTGGAATGAAACGATCATCTCTGGAATAAAGTGATCATCTGAGAATCAGCCTACATTTGAGAAACCTTCCTCCTTTTCCCACCTAGATAGCTGTTTGGTTTGGTTTTTTGCCTTTTTTTTTTTTTTTTTAATCAGCACTCAACAAGTGAAAGTTACTTAAAATACTACGGGTATATAACTAGGGCACATTTTCTTTTACTCTGAATTTAAATGCAAGTTTCAACTTCAAGAACTGACTCACTATATTTCCTCATGCTTTGAGATGGCAGCGCCACATTCGTACTGAAGCGCCAGCTGCGAACTCCAATGCTGCTGCACCGTGCTGACAGGCAAGCTAGGACAAGCCACCACCAGCCCTGTCAGTCAGGGCTCACACCACACCACATACGATGACACAGACAGTCAGGACGCCAATCCCTTTTCTCTGGAGCAGGTTGCCCTGAGAGTAAGAGGGACAGTACTGAGGAGCTGGAAAACTGAGTGCATTCATCCAACAAAGGGAAGACTGGAAGCTCCAGCATTTCACACATCTCAGACGATACTGATTCATATTCGTATTTTTTAAGTAAAACACTTGCTGCTACAACTAGCTCAACAGGAAGGGATTCTTGATGGAGCTGAATACTGCTTTCCCGAGAGCAACAACAAAACAAAGAGTCTGTAGCTCCAACACCTATTGAGGAGAAAATACTGATATGAATTGTCATGGCTCACAGTTTCAGTCATTGTGGATCATAACTACACCTGCTGAAAATAACTCTATCTGGATTTCAGCATTTCTGCAACTGGGGTTTCTTGCTATTTTTCCCCTAAGTGAAGGAGGACAAGGAAAGAACAGGCAATTTTATCCTTCAACATATGAATATGTCCAAGTGGTAGTTTCACTAGTGAAGTACATCTAAAATAATCAGGCAGTTCACAATTCTCTTTTTAACCTTCCTAAGAAGACACATTTGCAAAGCAAATGCTAAGACATTTGTAAGGCATGCATCCTTAATGTCTTCAGGAAATTCACTTGCCCAAGACAGCTGGATACACTAAGTACATCTTGATGTTCAATTCATTTGAATGGCATTCCCCCAGTAAAACTCCTGCCAGGACAGACTCTGAGTCAAGCAACACTAAATGGCATTTATCTTTAAATTACATCAGCATTATTGAAGTTTCCAAATACTCTTTATCCAAGAGGGATTTCAACTTAAAATAACTTTTTAAAGAAACACAGTTTAAGAAAATGCCATAAAGAGCAGAACAGCAGGCATGGAGCAAAGGAGAACTCTCTGGTCGGGAAATGCAGATTTCAGGAAACCTTTTCCAGTGCTGTTAACTCCCTGTGAAATCACACTTTGTGTGGAGAACTACTATGAACTGCATTAATTTCAGACAAATACTTGAGATGCACCATATGTTAAGTGCACTCTTCATCATACTGCACTTACAGACTTTAATAAAAACATCTAGAATGTGGAAAGTAGGTCAAACATAAGCAAATGAAAGGGGTAAATAATTAACTGTATAAACAAATTAACCATGTGATAATAATAGCAAGGTATTTCTCCTTAAACATGTTCTTACCAGAAAAGGCATCGGCCAAACACCATTCTTTCATAAATTTGGTCCAATTTCGCACCCACAACTCCCCTATAAAGATGTCTGGGCCAGAAATACGGATTACACACCCACCAATTATGCTGTATCTACCCTTGAGATAGAGAAAAGGCTTTCACTGTAGCTTCACATGCACTTTAAATTGGCATACAAACAAGCAGAGAAGAGGTTCTCCCCAAACCCAGCTAATCCTGCCCACACTACCCTTGTGCTGCCAGCATTTTTGTGGGTATGTGGTGAACCAAGCAATGAACTCACCTGAGTTAAAACCCAGCTACTCCCCCCCCCAAAAAGCTTTTTTTTTTTTTTTTAATACAAACCCCATGCCAGACCCAGTTTACCATGGGATTAACTCAAATGCAAGATCACCCCTTCCATTACCAACATCATCTTCTGCCTGAAGTGCACAGAAAACTTCAGTTTCAGACACACAAAACCTCTGAGACTTTCTGAGAACACTCCTTTGAGTCACAAAACCAGAGCAGGGTCATAAGGAGGCAAACCACACAGCAGCTTCTTGCCTTGCTACAGACACTGGTACTTCTCCACGCAGGGGAAGGCACCCCGTTTCTCTTCCTCCACTACCCTGCCACCGGGACATATTAATATCAACCACATTCTCATCTTTTCACCTCTCGGGTTAGCAACACCATCCGGTTTAGCTGCAAGTTTCTCCTAGTCTTCAGAGCCACTGTTAGGCCATCTGGTAAACCAAATCAACAATACCCAACTGCGCAGTCAACTCAAAACAACAGAGAAATTAAAACTAGTGTATGTTAATGGTGGATGTACTAGCTGGGTAGTGGTCAGATGATGAAATTAAATGCTGTGGTCAAAACTGAAAAAAACACACTCATGAAACAACATATGTTTTCTCAGCTATAGCAGACAGCATGACAGCAAAACCACATTTCTGCGCCTGGTAATACTTTTTCTTTTTAATGGATAACTGGCGTTTTGCCATGGAGTAATTCTATGTTTTACCAAAATGCAGTCTCTTGTTAATTTCTTATTTAGTTTTCTAGGTCTGTAATCTTGCCATCCTTTTAATCAAAACGGTTTCGGCCTCTTTATATGAAAATTTATATTTATATGAAAAACACTCATTCAAATCCTAACATTTTTACCCACAAAAGTATCTGATGTATCTATTTTGGTTTATGAGAACCTGTTTTGCACAAACTATTACAATTATTCCTTTTTGTAATAGCAGCTTCCCACGACAATTAGAGAGTTGTGCTATTCTGTTTGAGTTAGAAATTCGTCAGAATACAAGAAAGGAAATCTTAAAAGCATTGAACTACCTACTGACTGTTTGCAAACCTGTTTGTGTATAATCACGATCTGTTTTTCACAAAGACAACAGAAAAAGACGGGGGAGGAGGAAAGGAAATAGGTTTGATGACTAGCGGATAGCTCAGACTGTTTCCTTTTTTTGTGAGCTTCAGTGAAGATGAAAGAATAAGTTGGAAAACATAAACCTTTACTATAAAGGGAAGGCAGTTCAAAATTACTTATTTCTTTATTGAAATAAGTCTGCTTTCACTACTGTAACTTACCATGTTGCACAGGTGAAAGCAAATACAAGGTAAGAAAAAGCTTATTTTTTAATACTCACCAACAAGAGACACAGTGACTTTACCATCACAAGTATAACTTCAGCTCATGAACACAATACTGAAGTTGCCTTAAACTAGCTGCAGAACTGCCCAAGAAACTGAAAATACACCCGGCACGGTAAAACCTTGCTGACTCCTCAGCAGAACCTGAATGAGTCTTTCAATGGTGGTTAAAACAAACCTGAGTACTTCAGTGATACTGCCGAAAACCATCCACATGCAACAAAAAGCACTTTATCTTAACTCTGTACCTGTAAACAAAGTTTTAAAACTAGATGCCATTTTCCACCAATGCAGCCCCAAAATTACTCTCAATATCCACCACAGAACCTGTGCAGAGCTCATTTAATATGGTTGTAAATCAGGCCTTCTCCATCTCTGCCAACTAAGCTAGATGTACGCTGAGAGATAATATAGTCTTGCTAAATTTGCAGCTGTTGTACACACCAAAACTCGTACTCTTCTGAGGAAGGGTAACCAAGACAGGTAATGGAAAAGTGATGCCTGGACAGAGAAAGTGACGTACTTCACCATCTAAATCCCACTGCTTTAACAAAGTAGAAAAGCACAGTAGTGTTTCAGTGGAGAGGACCAGATATCAAACCTTCCTCCTATATTATGCTGTAGTATGCTAGTATTTCTTTTCGAAAGTCCATCTTGCATTTATGCTCAAAACTACATTTACAGTTTCTCACACATGTGGGTTATTCACATGCTGAGGAGTGAAGACTCAACCAAAGCTGTGAGCCTCACTGCTGAATACTAAGCTGGTTCGCCTAATCTTTCGACAGCTCATCATTATCTTCCTTCAACCCCTGCAACAAATAAATCAAGAAAGAGTCTTGCACAGATTCATTGTCTAATGGGCAGGTAGAAATTCAAGCAAGGTTAAAAAGAAATTGAGAAACGAGCTACTTGAGATCTACACCATGAGCCTAGCTCAGGCTAATTCTGCACAAAACCAGGAAGCACAGAGAGGTTTAACAAACCCTGTGTTTTCCCTGAATTTACAATGTAACTGATTGTACCAGAGAATCAAGATCCCACTCTGCTGCAACCACTTCATGTACAGCAACAAGCTCCAGCTCTACCATTTGCCAAGGTTTGGGCACACAGGAAGAAGGGAGGGACATGATACCGTAAGGTGAGAAAGTTTGTTTTGGTTTTCCCCAAAAAAATCCCACTCAGGTAAAAAAGTAATATTATCCCATTTTCCAGATAGAGAAGAGAGGCTGAAAAGATAGATTACCAAGGGCAAACTTCCTTAATACAAATCAAAGGATTGCATTACTGCTGAAAGGTACATCACTGGAGCATGCTAATCACAGCTGGGACGGAAAAGACAGCAGAATTCACACGGGAGGCAAAATGAGGACAGAGCTGCCTTGGGAAAGAGCACCCTGCCCCAAGCATCTTACAGACTAGAGAGATAAACACAGCCACTTCTACATGACTAAGTGACTCCCACGTAATAATATCTCACCTCCCATTTCTTGACATAGTGCTCTCCAAAAACTCCTCTGTAGTAAGGGTTATGCTTCAGGAAACAGTATTACTTCTACTTCCCAGACAGAGAACTGAAGCAGTGAAAGCCAGAGGTGAAGGCTCCAGAAGGTACATAATAGGATTTTTTAAAATGCTCGAGCAGACTAGACATGTAATTCTGGCAGAAAGTCAGCAACAGACAAATGCTCAAGAAGATTTTCAATAATTCCCAAGCACAGGAGGGCACCAACCCATACCTATAGATAGATAAATGTACCTTTGCATCTTAAAAAAATGGCATGTCAAATATAAAATGGCTGGAGCATCACAAGAATTTAGACATTAAAATCCCAAACTACAATCTTCACCCTCTTGCCTCTCCACTCAGGAACGATGCAGTGCTGAAGTCACCAGGAGTACAGAGGAGTTTCCATCTCCACCACTGAAGCTCCCCACTAACCCTGCTAAATCCCCTTTCCAGACATGTTCAGAAGCCTTTTGCTGAACAAGGGCAAGCTCTTTGGCATCCAGCTCACAACTAAGCCCTGCAAACATCCTCACCCTGCAACTCCCCCAGCTCAATGCTTCTCCACCCATGTCCCCCAGGGAGATGAGAACTACTGCCAGAATTATTCCCACATAAAATACAGCAGCACATTGGAACATTAAAAAAAAAAAAAAAGGGTGGAGAACAGATAGACTTGTATTGTAATAGCTTTGTGGTTAAAGAGTTTAATCAAAGCATTCTATACATGACTTTAGTTCTTTCTTTACTTCTCCTTCCCACCTGCTAGGAAAACACCCTGTCTAGTAGGCTTCTGCAAACTCTAGGAAAGAAATACTCCCAATTCTTCCACTGGAGAAGGAAAGTCCTTTTTCCAGTTTCGGCTCAGAATTACTGCGAAAAGCCATGGGCTAAAACATGTAAATGGGTTTGGGGCAGGGACTGGAACCCAGCCCAACTCACTCCAGCTGGCCAGAGTCTTTCCAGGGCAACAGCACAGCCTGCATCTCTCCTCTTTCAGCTCTACTGAACCATTAAGGACCTCATGGAAACCAGACCTTTCTTCTGGGTATCCCAGCCATTCTCCTGAGAGAACAGAAACAAGAGCGCTGGCTTCTCCAGCTTTTTTGTTTATTTTTTGTTTAAAAAAATCCGCACTATGCTTACACTTCAAAATAAAGTTTAGGTGCCACTCTTCAAAAAGTGATTCTGAGACTACCAAGCCAAGGCAGCATGTCCAGGCAGGACCAACTTTGATGTCTCAGCCTTCATGCAGTGAGAGATTCAAGACACACCCACGACCTCAGCATTTCCCTGTGAGCTATCCTCCGTACGTGATGGGTTTCTCTGCCTCCATGCTGAATCACTCAACTCGCCCCGCACCCCCACCAGCATCACTCTGCCCTCCCTGAGCTGGCCCTGCAGCCCGGTGGGGCTGAAGCACCCACAGCGTCGCTCCCATCCTGCTGCCAAAGCGGCGTGTCCAAGATCTCACAGGAAACCCTTGACAGCACAGTCCAGAAACTCACACCTGGGTCCCCGCTAAGCCCCAGACCCTCGCAGCTGCATCCCATCCACCTGGGGGCTCTCTGCTTTGCTTCGCATTAATACAGAGAGGTATCTCCTGTGTCTACAGATTTTCAGGCTCTCCAGCTTCTGTCACAGGCTTAAAGAAACCTCATGACCCCCAATAATACAGTGCATACTTGCAGTGGCGTGTTTCTTTGAAAATGCATAAACTAACATTATCCCAGGATTCTTCTCACCCACAGAAAAAGACTTGTTAAAAATCAGTGCTTTAGAAGAAATACACACGTGAGTTCCAGGCAGAAAACAGAGCTAAGTAAATATCAACTAAACAAAGGACAAAATAGCATCATTTCATACATTCACAAGGTCTATACGTCCACTTGGCTGAAGGCATACTTAAAAAAGAAATGCTGTATATGTAAAGAAGCTGGATGTTTGCATAAGCAAAGGAAAGTTTCATGTGTTTCTACAGAAGCAGGTTTTGAAAACATATAATAGCAAGGCTGCTAATGTTAGTCTGAAAAGCATCTTGTATACATGTTTGAAAACTCATCTTCAAGCAGAAACCTACAATTTTGGAAATAAACCACCTCACATGTATACTCATGGGGGCTCTCTTCTTGTACAATCTTGTGGTGCTGTTGCTCTTTACATCTCTTATCTACATGATCAAACCTAAGAACAATTGTTATCCTCAGTCAAACGTGGTTTTAGAAAAAATGTCAGAAACAAACCACTCCCCAGAAATTTCCAGGGTGCTACATGCACAGAATTCTAAGACTTTTTCTTATGTTGCCAACAAGTGAAACAGGATGCGTGTTTTGGTGTCACTAGTCTGCAGAAATAAACAAGGAAATGTTGTGAGGGGGAAAAGAACTGTCTCGTAGAGATGCATGGAAAATGCCCTTCTTCTTGTGTTGTCCACATTAAAGACATATTATTAGCTTTGTTTTGTTTAACAGCCACCTCTAGAAGGACATGGAAGCAGAAATGCAAAGGGAGCAGGATGTCACTCTGGAATGAATTAAACCAAGAGCTTATACACAATTTACTTTTTAAGAGTAACACCTCCATATTTACATATGGATAAATACATAGCAAGTAGCTCTGACATTAAGTCCTTGATGTTTGGAGAAGCCTGTGTCTCTTCCACCATAATGCTTTTGAGCAACAAATAAGCAAGAAAATCTCATCAATGCTTGAATTTTGTTGTTGTTGTTGTTGTTGTTGTTGTTGTTGTTGTTGTTTAGGACAAGACTGAGAAATACAGGTTGTCCTCAGAAATGAAGAAATAATGATAAAAGTTTGTAAATAAGCAACATGCTTAGACTGCAACAGCTTTCCGAAATTAGGATGGAAAGCCTACTGGTTAAACTGAATATAAAAACACACAATCTGTCCTTTGTTAACACAGTGACACAAACATACGGCATGTATTTTATGCACAAAGTCTTTCCAATCTTCTTGTGTTACTCAAACACTATGGACTGATAATTCAAGAAGAGGCACCTACTTTGTATCTAGTCACATGCTTTATAAAATTACAGAACGCAGACAGTGGTGGCGTTGTAGCTGACTCTCTTTTACAGATCAGCATGGTGCCATCCTTCAAAGGGGGCACTGTGAAAGTGGATGGTGGTCATACAGAGTGAATGGTACTGCAGGGAAACAGGAGACGTGAGAAGAAAACCAATTAACGAGCTTCCTCCAATCAATCCTTGTTCTCTGACTCCTTCCTCAAACCAAAAATTCAGCATAAGCATTTTGGCCAGCTTTGGCCTTATTATCTTTGCTGCCCTTCTCCAGATGTTACCACAAGACCAGCCCTCCCCTATTTCCAACTTCTATCTCCAAATACAACTAACAGAGCAGCAGCAAGGAGGACAACTCAAGTACCTTCAGTGATATCTCCTGGTAACCTCTGGGGTGTAAGAACAAAGGAAATCCCACAGCAGTTAAGGCACTGCTGGACCTTTACACGCAGCGGACATGGGTTTGGAAGGAGTCCTCTTCCCTCCGCAGCAAGTATGTGTTCATTCAATATGCTGTGATTCTCTAGAGTCTGTCATCTGATAATGGAAGCTAACAAATTAAATCTTAGATCACTCGCCATCATGTAAATATCACCACCATTTCATAGAGGGAGACAGACACACAGAAACGTTAAGAGACTTTCAGAAAGTGCTGCAGAGCACAAGCTCACAGTCAGAGAGACCGTAACTGATAATCTGTTATATGCTTTAAATTAAAAATGGCCTTTCCCCCACATCTGAGGCAGTCAACTCCCCGGGTATGCATCTGCAGGTATCCAGAGCAGGAAACACAACGGGTACAAATACTGACTTTTCTCTGCAGACCCACAGAGCTTCACAAAGGACGAGTACTGAACTCACACCCCTCCATACTGCAGCCACCTGAAAAACCCAGTGGTGCCCCACATCCCTCTCAAAGCCAAAACGATGACAAATCCTGGCTCACCTACTGGATACAAACGGCCATGCGGAGTCCACACTGCCAATGGCTACCTGGCTGTCAAGTGGCTTTGTCCACCTCAAACCCAACACAGGATCTCCCATGGCAGACACAACGCCAGTCAGAGACACCACCAGAGCTACTGACCGAAACCCGGCCTTTCACAGCTGTTCCTGAAGCAGCTTTCACGAAAATACACAGACAAGCATTGCCAGGTCCAAGCGTGCCCCCTTCCCCAAGCCGTAGCTGGGCTGCACTTCAGTTGTTTACTCTCCCTCACATTTATGAATAGAAAAGCTTAACAGGAAAACAACGCTGCGTTGTCAAAATCAAAAGTGTTTCAGTTATGCAGCACGGCTGAAAACTCCTTATTCATCCCTGTGAAAGGTTAGAAATGGGAAGAAGTGGTTGTCCAAGATAAAAACTTTCCTCAATGATTCCTCCACTTTCTGTGTGCTTTTAAAAGGTAAAATCGGAATCGAATGCTAAGTAGGAGTAATTGGTTGGTCACCAAACAGAAGTTACTGAGATAGACAGTTTAACTGAATATCCAAATATTTTAACCTGGAAGCCCCCACTTCGCTATTTGCATTATAAAGAACGAGCAAAAATCCACTCTCCTGCCAAGAAACAGAGGTAGGAGATAAAAAATGAGTGATCAAAACGCGGCCTCCTCCCTCAACCCCCAGCTAAAAACTCACTCCAATTTGGATTATGATTATGTGCAACTGTCAAGAAAATCCTGCAACCCAGACTTCCCAAACACTGAGGTCTGTGTACCATCACACAAGCCTCCTCCCAGACACTGCAAGGGGGGACCTGAGGTTCAGATCACACCACTGTGTCAGCTCAGTGGGCTTCGGGTTACCTGCTCTTCCCTCATCCCCTGCTGAGCCCATCATCTTAACCTCACAGACATCTCATAATGAGCTCTGAGGAAGCTCTCTGCCTTAAGGACACAACAGACCCTGGCTAGACCTTTTTGCTTTTGTTCTAGGGTTTAAAATTGTCAGTGCTAGATTTCAACAGCATGTGCTGTCACTGCCTACAAGTAACACAATGTTTATTAAGTATTTGCAGAAAGCATGTGTTGGCCCTGCTGTGTTTTGATTTGTTGATTCTGGGTTCAAAGTCAGAAAAGACAAGGGGAAAGGGGCCCCTTGGCTTTCCAGAGTGCCACAGTAAATCTGCATCACTGGCTATACTCGTAACTGAAACCCAGGTGATGTCTCAGTAGCAGCCTCATCACGCCATCTATTCTATATGCTCCTCCATCACCGGCTACTCAGTCCCAGGGCAATCACTTCTCTGTGAGGTAAGCCAGGACGGGGTCAGAGTGGGATTTTTGCATTTGCAAATTCTCCAAACATATGAGACGCTAAAAGACGTCACACACATAAGCAGACAGGGTAAATAGAAGTTTATTGTATTTAAAATGGAGGAAGGAGCAGCATTTTTAAAAATTAAATGCTCTCAGTCGTGATACACAACATGTGCACAGTACATGACATGAAACATGCCAAACAAAATATAGTGGCAGGACCTATTGTTATGCAGATTCTTTATAGCATGAAGGGGACAGATTTTTACTTCAGCTCAACTCTGAGATACTCCGCTGAGGTTTTTAAGCAAACACGAGAAAAAGAAAAAGCAGCACACATTCACGCATTCTCACTGCCCATGTTTCACATCCCAAACATAACAGTGAAAGGTTTTTCTCCTTTGACAAAGTGGATCTCATTCAGCACATGTCAGAAACCTCTTGCAGTGTAAGATCCTGTAGAGAAATCATTTAAGTAGACCAAAGGAGGCCAAGATAGATCTCCACTCAAAATTATGTCCTGTGTTCCTCCCCCCCCGCCCCCCAAAAAAGCGGAATTGCCACCAGCATATCTGTGCCATCTTATGACATGTAATTCACAAAAACATAATAAACTATGATACGTAATCCACAAAAATTTAACAAGCAATGCCAGAAAGAATACGTACATATTTTAAATTTGGTATTGCCTTTTTATCAATCCTATTGAGGTGAGCACACCTCACACATTTTGTGAGAAAAGGAAATTACAGCAAAAGTTGCCAGCTGTATCTCATACCCAGCTCCCTCAACTTTGCCAGGACTCTCGGGACGTTTCACTCCTTACTTGCAAAAAATGATTATGGAAGAATACTGGAGGAAAAACTAAGAACTATGAGCCAAGAGCAGTTTGACAGCTTAAAATTAGAAGGGAAATAAAAAGAAACCCAAATTTACTATTTTTATCTCATGATTAATTTTAAGCCAATCTCATGATTTTCTGTGAACCGGAATGATTTAATATTTGGAGCTGGCAATACAGCATACCATACAAATACAAAACCATAAAGAGACCAGTTCAAGCTTACTGTAGGGACTATAACTTTGACTTGCCTGACATTTGCACATTTAAACATCTTAGCCATAACACCACAGTGTTCAATACCAGAGCATTACACACCTATCCTGGGCTAGGAAAGACAATTCCTTATGTCTAAATCCTACCCACACAGGAAAAAAAATCACTGTTTAGATTTCTGTTTAATATCTGTGCCATATTTCAGTTATATTCAAAGAAAAAAAAAAATTATAATGGACACCCACTTTTGACATTGTGCCCACATGCTTCCTGCCATACTGAACCACAATGTTTGTACCACCACCAATATAAACAGTATCAAGAGAAAAATCTACAGAAGGTACCATTGGAACTGTAAAAATATAATCTTGAACCAAGACAAAACCTTTAAAAATATACAGATAAACAGAGAGACAAATAGGATTCTTTAAACCACTTTGTATTTTAAAATAAAGATTATTTTTTAATTCAAACATTCAAATTTCTTTCATAGAATAGCATCTCTTGAGTATCAATAGGTTCGGCTTCAAGTATATTGTCATCTGTTAGTCAATGCAAGTATTAGTTTAAACATCCTATATTTCCCATTAGCATCTTTGTTCTGCTCCTGCTGCGCCTTGTAGCTAAATAGGTTTCCTAAAAGTCAGTGGCAACAGATGTGCTCAAACTGCAGAGAGCAAAAGAAGTGACCTGTGTAACAATTATAATCGCACTGTTCACAAACTAACCTGTCTGTGATAAACTCAGTTCTCGCTTATGTCCACGAACAGTACATCACATCTTCTAATTAAAAAAATAGATATATAAATGTAAAATCAAATTGATAACTCTGAATTCTCAATCTTTCGCAGCCTTGGCATTAAGAGTCACAAAATCTGTTCCCCACCTTTAATGCATCAAATCCTTCAACAACCTTCATACACTGTGATTGACCTGTGTGAGCATCCCATTCACTTTTTGTAACATAAACCAAAATCAGAATCCCTGCCTCGAGGAACTTACAATTATTTCACATGCCTGAATCCTTATGTTTAAAGTTATTTCAGTTGACAAGCCAAGCAGCCAAACATTATAAAGGCAGATTTACAATCGCCTCTGCAGCCTTAATTCTCCTTTCCTAATGTCTATTCTGTGCACTGAAAAAGGTCCTCTAGGAAAACCGGTAATGAGTTCAGCGAGTGTATAACTAAAAACTGCACCACAATGCACATATACAACAGGACAGGATCAAGCTCACACAAACGCTGTAAAGCTTGCGCATCCCAGCATCCCGACAACTCACTTTGAAACTTACCTGCTAATCATTTTGTTCTTCCAGTGCCGAACGACCTTAGCACTTTTTTTTCCCCCAAAAAAAGGGAAGCCAAATCTCACCCCACAAAATGGTGCAAAGGTTATCACACACAAAATGGTGACACAGCCTCCCCCTCCTCGCGGGTAGCAAGTTCCGATTGTTCTGCAGCAGCCTTACGCGGGGGCTTTATTTCCAGCCCCACCGCCCACCCTGCGGTGCCAGCCGTGATGCCACAGGGAGGGGGAGCCCCGTATCACCTCTGCCTTCCCTCACCCCCACCACTGCCCAAAAGGGGCTGGGGGCTCTCACAAGAACAGTCTCCCTTAATGCAAACAGCAAAGGTTTATTGAGNAAGGCAAGGATTTTTTTACAGGGGAAGGTGCTGGGCAACCCTAACCACAGGGTCACCGTTGGCCCCCTCGGTAATTACAAGTGAGCTCATAAACTAACACAGCCAGTGAGGCAGCATCACGGCAATTAGCATCTTTCAAAGGCAGAAAAATGCTTTTATGTTTAAGCACCGTAGAGCACAGCCTTTTGCCAGTAAAAACAGACTGTAAGTCTTGATATAAAAGTTTCCCCAGCATGTTTTGTCCTGCTTCCCGCGTCCTAAGCATCTGTCTGAATTGCCAAAACAAGTGGGGAAAAATGACACTTTGCTTATGAATGGCAAAGCCAGGGTGAAATGGAAGTTCTTGTCCTCATGCATGTTATCCTGCAGTTGTGGGGGGAAAGGTTATTTCAACACTAATTCATGGAGAAGTGGCAACAACAAACTTCCCAGTAATTAACAGGACCTCTCCACAGAAAGGCTGTCTGTCTAACATGTATCATGAGGAAAAGAAAGCACAGAATCTTGTTTCAGAACTCAGCAGTTATTACCAAGTAAAAGGTTTCTGGCTTAGCTGCAGAATAACACATTTTCTAACTTTTCAAAAGCTTCTAAGCTTTTCTGCCGGCTTCAGAGGCTAAATAACCAAAAACTGGGACAAACAAGCCTCCGTTGTCAAACTGATTTGACAGCGTATTTTTTACATTTTGCGACTTTGATGGAAAAGCCACTTGTTTTTCTCTTCCTCCTTAATAGTCCTGTGTGAGCTGCAGTTTTCAAAATTTCACTTCTAATCTCTCTCATTTCGAAGTTTTCTATTTCAGTTTTGACTACCCACTGCCTGTATCTCTATTAAATCTTTCCTACTGTTTATAATGGAAAACAAATTCAGCCGGTATAATTTTAGCTGGCTCTCCAGCTATTCTTCAAATGGAAGACAATATACACTCAACTACTGACTGTGTTAAAAACAACAAAAAAATGCACGCATGTATGTACACACATTCACACCAAGACCACACCACTGTCCACAAAAAACAGAAAAGAAAAACAAGAGTATTTTTCCATTACACAGGTAGCGCATATACAAACCAATTCCCTGTGATATATGCGTTTTATGGCCATGAAGATGAATAACGGTCAAAACTCTGTCCTAAATTAAACAAATTGATTCCCATCTTTACCCCTTTACCAAAATAATTTACTAAGGCTTAAGAAGCAAGCAGACTCAAGGCTGGGATGTCGTGCAGCCCATATATTAACTCAGTCAGCAATAAATCTCCCCTTACTCTCCATACTACTTTCTTAAATAGCTCACTATAAAGCCCCAACCTAATTAAAAACAGCTTTCTCGGCAACAGTGGCCTTGATTTCACTTATTTACACATTAACTGCAGCCTCCGTTTGGCCAATCCAGTCTATTCCCTGTACCACACAGAGCCTTTTATCTGCCCTGGACAGCATTTTCTCCAGCAGATGAAGTAGATGCCGATTGATTTGCTGTCGAGCATGGTAAATTAATAGCAACAAATTGCTGAGGGCCCCATCTCGCTGCTCCACCATGCTTCGGCAGTTTTGCTTTATTTGCTCCATGATGGGCAGCAGTCAGGCCTCTTCAAGTCAATTTCTTCTTAACAACCTGCAATACTTTTCAATGGTGAAAATAGAGCCGTTCCTTGTAAGTCAGAAATCAATATCCTATTGCCCTTAGAAAATGCTAAACAAGCAGTATTGGCAATCCACTTGGTACTAGAGGGTATCAGATATAATGCAAATCCATACTGCTTCCCTCCTCGTAGTTATTACAGTTTGCTAAAAGGTTCCTAATGCCATTTATCATCATTTACCATCGACTACTGCAGCTATGATTATGATATCCTACCAGCTAGCAGAGCCCTTTCATTTCTATCCAATTAATATTTTAGCAGCACTCAAATGGTTGTTGCCCAAGTCTTGTAATAAAATTTACATGGATTGCACTGGATTTTTTTTTTTTTTACTGCGATCTTAAAAAGTCATTTCATTTATTTTTTAATACATAGCTTCTTAAAAGACCTGAATTTTCTTTCAAAAACGTTGAAATCCAACATTCTAGCATGTGAATTAGTTCAAAGATGGAGGTCTAACCAAAAAGAGCGACTCAAAATTTACATATTGCCACCTGCAAAAAACATAATCAAAGTGAAAAGTGAATCGTGTATCCTATTTATGCTTTCCATCAGCCCCATTCACAAATATCTGTTGGCAGTAACCAAATACAGACACTTAAAATAAGTGATAATTACAATTCTGAATTAAAACCTTCAGCAAGCGTGTTTGATTACAGCAATTTAAATAAACTGTTTACCATAACATTAAAACAGCCTAATTTCAGAAATTAAACCAAATGACCACCACCAAGTAGCAACAGTATATTAGAAACACAGCACAGCACGTTAGCTATTCATTCATAAACTATTGGCTGAGCCTCTTAAAAACAAATAGTAAAAAAAGCGACTTAGTAAGAAATTAACATGTTCAGACCATACTCAAACATTCATATTTATGCTAATATTGAAATTTAAAACTGTAAGGAAGTATCTATTCATACCGAACCCAAAACCCCCCAACTTGCTGCCTTTTTTTTTTAATATGTCTATTTTGAAGCTCTATTGATCCTAGCACAGAATATCAAAAATTAGCTTAGTATTTTAGGCTATAACACCACATGTCATAACATACCCCACAACTGTCTTTAAAAAAATAAAAAGACTAATTCTACAAGTCTAATGCTATTTACTCAGTTACCAAAATTTAAATTAATTATGTTCTCAAACATAATTGTTAAAAATTGGCAACATTATGCAGGCTTAATTAAGATTAAATCCAATTTACTAAATGTACTTTAATTGGTACTAATTACATTAGCTTTCCTTTCAGAATGACAAATTCCCCATAGGTTTCACTTTAATAGTCTTCTATCAAAATCAACACAGGATGACTGATGATGAGCATCACACGAGGGGTGGGAAGAGAGATGCTCTTCCCCGCACAACCCCCCCAGACACACTCACTACCGCTGCTCTCTGTGCATTTATCCTTTTATCAATTTGCTAAGTCACAGAGTCATGACTCCATCACAGCCATCATTTTCTGTTCCAGTGAAAAATTTCTCTAAAAATAAATACTCTGTGGCTGGGAGCAGCCAAGAAGAACAGAAGCTTTAACAGAAAAATACACAAAGGTTTCAAATATCAGGGCCACCAATTACTAGGGTACTTCCAAGGACTCCAGGGAGTCCTGCTCTTGAACCCTTTGAGACGCAAATCTAATAAGTGAATAAGCCTAACCTGATCTTGAAAACTAGGCCCAATTACGCCGAAGGGCAACTTCACTGCATTATTGCCTGCTTTCCATTACAAGGGCATCCAGCGAGTACATCTGGAAAAGAACCTGAGAGGAACCAAGGCTGTCTGCCCAGAAAAACAAATAAAGACAGATATGCCTCTGTGCTAAAGTGAAAAAAAGAAAGAAAATATAATAAGTAGGTGGTTTGCACGGCTGTCTGTATTTCATAATGTGATGAACTGCCCTCAGGATTTTTTATATGATTGAATTTAGAAAGCTGGGGGGAGAGAGGAAAAAAAAAAAAAAAAGGGTGAATCCCTCAATTTCAGCCTAGTAAAATTCAAAGATGGGAAAGGAAGAGAAGTGTATTTAAGGTGGAAGACTAAAAAAGCTTCGCACACATCAAATGAAGCAGTCAGCACTATCTATACAATATACCAAATTGGACCCTAATGCTGTGATCATAAAGCAAGATGGAAAATATTTTGCAGTTCCTGAAGCAAGAAAGGATTAAAAAAACAAAAACAAACAAACAAAAAAAAACACAGCCACACACAGGCAACAGAAGGGGCAACACGAGAGACACGAAATCAGATTTAAGAATGATACCGAACACATTTTTTAGCCGCCACTAGTTTGAATCAACATCTGACAAAACATTCAAGTGTTTTGCATAAGAGTACGATACTTAAACTACTAATTTGAACAGACTGAACAGTAATGGAAAAAGGTGTTTCATTAAAACCCAGTGCTTTGTAATCCTCACACTTAGTGGTGACTATTTAATTTCTCCAGAATATCACTGATGACTCTATTGCCTTACTGTATACAATTTCTGAAATAAAACATTCAGGAATTAAGGGAAAAGGGCTTTCATGGTGGGTTTCCCCCTCCTGCTTAAAACAACTTAATTCCATATTGCACTCACAAGCTGATTTTGTCCCACAGAATTTTGTGCAGTGTAAGTCTACATACAACTAACTGTTATAAAAACAAGGTACCTAGAAATATAAACAAGTTTTACTGCAATGGTTGCTTTCAAATGCCAAAAGAATTTGCTACGTAGGTGGCCTGTAAGGATTCTGGTCTTTGTAAACTGTTTCCATATCTACTACTTCACTGATTTTTTTTTTCATTCTGCTTTAATTTCTTCTTTGTTTGTTTTTAAATGAGACCTGAAACAATCTGGGTATTAATCTGAGAACAAAACCAACACCTCTGAGAGCCAGTGACCAGTCCTTCCACCAACCATTTGTTAAATGCATCTGCTGAAGTCTCCACGGGTAGGCACCTGTAAGGAGGACAACCGTATTCAACAGGTCTAGGTATACGTCTGTAAAATTATGTGTATGTACGATGTCCCATAAGTTTGGAGCTGCAGATGCAAAATGCTTTCAGGCAGGAAATCCCACCATCTTCACATTTATATGCCATCTAGTGCAAATGGCCCCCATCAGTACTGTGGCATTGGGATACTAATGGAATACAAAATATAATAAATAATAAATAACATGAAAAAACATTTGACTTGTATGTCTGCTCTCAAGAAGATAAAGAAATCCTATTTCCACAACCCAGAGAAGTTCCAAATCCCTAACTTTGAACAGAAATGCATACAAACCAATTTTCAGATGGTCTTTCTTCTCCTATCCAGCCATTTCTTTATTTCTGAAGTTTACACTCCCCAGCAACGGAGGCGAGTTGCTCAACCGTTTGCTAAAATGAGTTGTCAGTATTAAACTCCACCATATAAAAAGTTCCCTCACTGGAAAAGAGGTCAGATGTTTAATTCATTCTCCTCCAGAGAAGGTTAAAAACATACATTACCGAATAAGAAACTCTGATTTACACTACCATGCTCCATCTGACTGATCTCCTGCTAATCTTGGCCTAAGTGCTAGACTTCAAGGCACGAAACCGAGCATGCTAACATCCTCACAGAAAGCTCATTTACTCGTTCATGTTTGAGATGCTAAGACACTGGTTTTGGACAAAGGTCCAAGTAAGCAGCCTGAAGGAAACAGGAACATGGCCGTGCATCAATTGCTTTTGTATCTCCAGGTTAACTGAAGAGAACAGTCTTTCCCACACGCAAATACAAATCCCTCAACACCCGATATGCATTTGTGATGTAGCTATCTTCCCAAAAAGCAAACCCTGAGGGTTTGAGGTCACACAGATCTGAAAGTACAATCCACGTACCCATCCCTGCTCATATACACCCTTCTTGTGCAGTAGAGGACTGCCTGCATGTCTGGAGACTGCATGTGGAAAGTCAACCAAATAACGCACAATAGGCAGCCACAACCGTAACCTACATATAGCTTATATACCGTACAAAAGATGGAAGTTTCAGGGGCAGGTTAAGTACAAAAAAACTGTCAAAGCAAGTGACACAGAATACACATCTGTTTTAAGACTGAATGAAGAAATTAAACAGAGCATTCTTATACAAAACATCTACCTACCTGTTTATGCATCTCTATATTCAGCCCATAGGACATCTCGTAATACTGAGAAAGAAGAAAATTACTCCATTAGACCCTGCAATTGTGAAAACCATTCCAAAATTCACTTTGACTCAGACATCATCTATACAAAGACATACAGACCCACAAACATTTACTGGCCTTGAAAATCTCCCAGAATTCGAAATAGCATTGCATTTCACAGCAACCTTTTTTTTAATTTTGTTTGGTTTTTTGCTTTTTTGTGGGGTTTTTTGCTTTATCTACATTGCTTCGTGTAAAATTTACAAAGAACAGTGATAAAACAATTTTAAAAAGACAAAAAAAATCACGTAATCACAGCCAGAGTTAGATGAGAAACAGAAAAAAAGCCCCACAGAAAATGCTTAAGATTTTATTCCCTAGCACACATAAAAGACGCCAAAAAATGTCCGAAGTGCTTGAAGCCAGACATACATACAAGTCAGTAATGTCTACCAGATCGGTTATTCGGAATTTTAAATTAAAAACACAAAAAAGCTACAATTACACTGCATGAATGCAAGAAATGAAAGAACACAAATATTCAGAGCGAAAGCAGATGCACCAATCTAACTATGTCCTGTTATGCCCAAGTATTGAGGGGAACTCAGTTCAGTGTGTAATGTCAGTACCAAACAATCTCCCAAGACTTAAGCATATGAGGCACGAAAAAGATAGCGGTGAACCTTAATATCTGCTTGTGCTCTGGGTTAAGAATTTTTCAAGGTTATTTACTCTTTTTGTAAATACGAGAATGTTATTTGTCACATACATACATACATACGGCTAATCCTCCACAGATGTACAAGAGAGCAAACAGCAAGAGCTCTAGAGTTATCATGATCCACCACGCAATTATGTATTTAGAGATGTTTTCCTATGCACGTTATTTAACCCGGCAGACCACAACCACTGAGGAAATCGCTTTCACAGCTGAGATCTCCGCCATTCTGAATTCAGTCAAACAATGAACCAGCTGCCCAGGTGCAACAGTAGTTCTACGAAGTGAGCTTCAGTTTTGTACGTGTATATGTACAATTCTGGCTTACCCCCATCACAGAAAAAAATATTATCCTGGACCATATTTACAGAGATAGGATCGCTCAGAGAAGTCAGAAAAAGTAAAAAACGTCATCCCAAGGTACACTATGAAAGTTGTAGATGGCTTTAAAGGGCTGACAAGCAATCTCCTGTAATTTTGAAGAAATATCCCCAGTTGCTTTAAAGGTTTAAAAAGCAGGATTCGCACAGAAAACTGACTGCTGCAAACGAGTTATAAACCCCTGAAACTAAGGATTTATAATGGAAGCACTGATGCAACCTCAACAACAGCAGCGCTACTATAATCTTTCTGTTCGCCTCCAGCAATCCGAATGCATTTCAGTCTCAGTATACCAAGCTAATAGACATTTTGAATTTGTTATGCAGCTTGCTTACCATGACATAATGTCGCTGCATCTCAGTCTTCTCACTGGCCAGTTTTTCACATTCTAGCTTTAAACTGTTCAAGACATAAAAAGGAAAACGCATGGGTACTTCATAACATATAACTGACATTCTTCCGAGCATAGGTTATTCCCCTTATCAAGCATTTATCCAACACACGAATAGAAATGTGCATTCCAGCTCTTGCTGGGGAGTTCAGGGTGGGGTTTGTACTTTTCCTCTTTCAGGAGATACTGTGCAACATCCTCATCTCCTAAGTGAACTAAATATACTACACAGGAGACTATTTTTCTCTGAAAGAAACACCCCAGCACTGCTTCACAGTAGAATCACACGGGGGTTCATACCTATAACACTTAAGCTTGAGAAGCCACTTACAAATCCATAATTTGGGTTTCGGAGTTTTTATTTAAATGAGTTTT
Organism: Pampusana beccarii; assembly: GCA_013399365.1. NCBI lineage: Eukaryota > Metazoa > Chordata > Aves > Columbiformes > Columbidae > Pampusana > Pampusana beccarii. The sequence continues at coordinate 51,172 of VWYH01001160.1, read as the reverse complement.
AGAAACACCTCTTGCTTTCATTCAACCCACAGAGCAATCAAATTGTGTATCATCACTCCACGTAGCAAAAAGTTGCTGCATTTTTTTTTCTTTGCTGTTACTGATGACAGAACTGCAAGGAAAATACTGCAAGTAATTTAAGGAACAGCGTGGTAAACATGAACACCTCCGCTGGTTTTTTTTGTTTGTTTTCAGAAGCCCGCTAAGCAATCCTGCCAGAAGTCACTTGTCACTTCGAGGACACAGTGCTCTTTCAGCTAAGGATAATGAAATAGCTCGCTGCCTCACTTCCAGGTTATCAGCACTTGATATGTCAATGAAAGGCGCGAGGGGGCCGAGCCAAGACAAGATGCGTGTCCTGAGCGGCATTTTGAAGAAAAGCAGAGGACGAGCCCAGACAGCCACATATTTTCCCATCAATATCCCCCACCAAAAAGAAAAAAAAATAAAAGTAATAAAAAAACCACCACCACACACCCATAAAACAACCACAACCTGGGCCGTGGGGAAAGCAAGAAAACCCGCTCGCACCGCTCGGCTCGGAGCCCCTGTGACCCCCCGCCCCGAGGGCCGGGAGCGGCGGCGGGATGTGGAAGAGCCGGCGGAGCAGCGCCCGGCCGGGGTGGGTCCGCTCCGCGCCCGGGCTCCTCCGGGGGGTCCCATCGCCCCCGCCCCGCCGACCCCCCCGGCAGCGGCGGTGGAAAGCGGCGAGAGGCGAGCCCGCGCGGGGCTCGGGAAAGTAGGCAGCGTTACCTGTGGTACTGAGCCTGCAAAAACTGAAACTCCTCCTTAATCCGATCGCAGGACTCGGAAATGGTGAATTTAAAGGGCTGCGCTGGCTGGTGAGGAGCCTGCAAGCAAGCAACAGCGGGTCTTTAAATCGACCCCCTCTCGCCCGCCCG
>VWYH01001160.1:2078-48765 GCA_013399365.1 Pampusana beccarii | reverse complement strand
TGCCCGCGCAGCACCGCTCTCAGCACTTCCCCTCCCGTCGGGCACCGCGGCGGCACCTCCCGCCCCCCTCGCTCTCCCCCGCCGCCGCTCCGCCCAAGAAGGGCGTCACCGGCGACCAATCGGCGGCGGCCGCACATTAATCGCCGTTCTGTATTAATGCCCATCATTTCGCCGCTGACAAATGGGCATACGGGCTCGAGGAGGGAGGGGGAGGTGTCCCCGGGATCAGCCCCCACGTGGGGGCCTGACGCGAGGCGGGCTCACAGCCAATCAGGCGGCTTCCCTTGCCTCGCCGCTCCTGTTTGCCCGCCGCCCGAGGTGGAGCCTTGAGATCGCTGGCGTTCCGCGGCGCCGGCGTTCGAACAGGGGAAACATTTGTTCAGCCGTCAATCAAAGTAACGTGGGCCGGTGTCGGCTGTCGCTGCCGCCGCTGCTGCTCTCGCCGCCTCCTGCGCGCGGGGTGGTGGCGCGGCGGGAGCGGGGGGCACCCGCCCCCGCCTCCAGCCCCGCCCGCGGCCACCGCCGCCCGCCCGCGCTGCCGGGGACGCGCTAATTAGGGGGCAACGGCTCCTTAAAGAGACAGGCGCGGCGGGCCGGTAACCGCGCGGGCCCGACGGCGTCTCCGGGGTCGCTGTCCCCTGCCCGTCGGGGGGCTTGTCGGAAGGAGCGGCGCTGCCACCGGGGGAGCTGCCCCCGCCCTGCCTGCTGGGAGGGACGGGAGGTCCCCGGGAGCCGTTGGTGCCCTGTGCCCTCACCTCCCCTCGCGGGGCCGGGCCAGGCCTCCCTTGGCGGCCGCCGGTTTTAAAGCACCGAAGGCGAGGCGGGTGCCGGTGGGGCAGCCCCCGGCCCGGGGACGCCCCCTCCGCCGCTCTCCCCCGCCGTGGACGGTGCCGATGGGCCCTGGGCAGGCGGAGCGGGGCCGCGGAGCAGCCGCGGAACGCGACGAGATTTGTTTGTTTGTTTGTTTTTCCTGCCGGCTTTGCTTAAGGGACTCGGTCGTCCCTGTGGGAAGCTCGGCAGCGAGAGGGGCTTAGCCTCCCGCCGGAGTAAGACTCAAAGCCCTGACCTTTGCGGGATATTTGTAAAGGGACGCGGAGATTCGACGGGGCGTTTTCTGTCGGCGCCCGACAGGAGGAGGGCGGCTGGGTCCTGGGGGCCCGGTTGCTCAAGGGGCGATAAACGCCCCCGGGAATTACCGAGGGAGGGGCAGGTGACTGCAGCCGCTTCCCCCGGGAGCAGGTCCGGGAAGTCTCCTCCCAGCCCCGCAGGTCGCACGGACGCGTACTTAGCGACGTCACCGCCTGGGTTCTCCGAAAAAGCAAGTCTGCGCCTAGCGGTGCTGTGTCCTAAAAGGACCCCAAAACAATTTTTCTGCCGAGCCCCACTGCAGACAATGCCATGCTGTGACGTACACTTGGGGGATAGGCTCAGACTTCTTTTTCCTTTCCTTCCCTCCCCCCCCCCCCCCTTTCTCTCTGCCCCGTCATGCTTAGATTTGCCTTTAAGCAGTTTGTATTCTTGATGAGCTGCAGTTTAAACCTGCATGCAAAATAGATGCAGTTTAGTCACGTCACTGCTGATGCCTGTGTTCCAAATCTATAGGCACAAAACTTGCACTCAGCAATTAGTGCCCTGATGATGCCAGCTACTTTATATGTATTAAATTTTTTGGTCATAAATATTCTTTACTGCCCACAGACCTCTGGCTAAGGCCTGCAGCTGCTGAGCACTTTGAGGCCTTGATGGGACACACCACTCAGGTTTTGACACCGTGGTTTTTCCTTCCTTACCTGACCTCCAAGGACTGGTCCAGTAGTCGAGAGCTCAGGACTCAAAAGCAGAGCAGAGCAGCTGTGGTGGTGATGAAGGTGGTAACAGTGTACGTCTTCCATTACTGTCTGGGGCTGGGAGGTGCAGGAGGAGCGGAGTGGAGCTGCCTTCTCTCTCTGAAGCAGAGTTTGTAACCGAAATCTGCTTCCTCCATAGTGAGCACTGTAACTGCTAGCATCTGGAGTGGTTTGTGGCAACTGATTCTGAATCCTTTCAAAGCTTTTTTTCTTTTTCTTTTTTTTTTTTTTTTTCCTAAAATGGCAAGTGGTCCACCGGGAAATGGACAACACCATGTTCTTTTTACCTTCTGTTTTTATACCGCAGAAAATGTCTGCACATTAGGCTTTGCGATAATCAGCCTTCAGCTAACTGGCATATTTCACTTCTGCTGGAATTTTCTTATTTACCAAATTCATAGTGTTCCAATGGGACTTAGACCTCTAAATATCACTTAAAGATTTGGATATAAAACACCTGGCTAATTACGAAAGCATTGTTTCTCATGTGTCTTAAATCTTCCAGCATCAAAAACACCTTTAAAAGATTTGTGATGAGCACCATTGACTAGGCAGTGGAGTACTTCCGACTCCTCTGAAACAGAGGATATTCACCATGTGCCAGGATCAAGTCTTGACGTTCAGAACTATGGCTGCCAATCTGCAAATGTTTAAATGCCTGTCACCCAAGTACTTGAAAGCTGTGCAAGAACAGAACTCATTCTGCAAGGCTGAAAGCATCTTTGGAAATGTGATGGGTGACCTTAGCAGATTTTACCATCAAATCCACAACCTGGAGAAGGACTAGTCCAGCTGTAAAAGAAACACTATATATGAAAAAAATTGAATTCTGAAAATAACAGCAGGGTTCTTCGTTCCTTGTCACCCTGCACGAGCCTAGCATGAGGTACAAAGTTCCAAATGGAAAGGTATTCCACTCCTTAGTAAGGCAAACACATACAGCTTTTTGGCCAAAGCAGTCCCTCTTCTTTTGGAGGGTAATTTACCTGCAAAGTTCATAAAAGCTTCAGCACTGTTCACCCTTGCTTGCACATTAGTCTTCAGTGAATTTGTGTGGCTAGAACTAGGGCAGAGTTTGGCTTGCTAAGCTTTAGCAGGAAGTGTATATCTATATATTTAACTCTTTATGTAAATAGTCACTGTGCTTTTGCAGAGTTTTTAGCATTCTGGCAAGATCCATGAAGCTCAGAAGTTTAAGAGAAAGTGCACTGTAACTTGCCACTTCTAAATGATGTGAATTAAGATCAGAACGTCAGTGTCATTCTATTTTCCTATCTTTTGTCACTTCTGACACAGCCTTGATGGGTGTTTAAATATAGGCTGTTTTGTATTTAAAGTTCCTTGTTTTTTCCTTCTTTTATGAAAAATCTTTTATGGTAGGTTATATAACCGGTACTATTATCTAGAAAGTGGAGAAGGTAGCTTTTAAATGTTTTACACATCTTGCTAAAGATTTCTCATAAGTGAATCGACTGCAAAGAAATATTTAGGTAGTTTTATATGCACAGTAAGTGCGCTGAGTTTTGACTGGTGTAGAAAAACTCTTACGAAGTATCACGGAGGAGCCAGGGGCTACAAAGCATCTCATCAATTCTTTTTTTCTCCTGTTATCAAGAAAAGCAACTGGTTATTTCAGTCCTATTACTCAGAACTAGTCTGCTTTTGTTTGCATTCAAAGCCTAAGGTCTGAAACAGACAGAATGATGTGTGCTTATATATGTATTTTACAGGACAGGCGAAAAAGAAACTCTTTTCCAGCTGAGATTTTCTAGCCCACTCTCAGGCTCTGGTGATGTTTTTTACAGACGAGTCATAACCTCACTACACAGTTTTATCAGTGCCAGAGGATCTTTAATAAAGGGTCCGATCCTAAGGCCATTTTGTATGTAACCCCACAGGTTTCCTGTCTGGAATGACTGTAGCTGAAGGGCAGGAGAGTTGTGCCTACCAGTACAACTTATTACAGTTTATTTTGGGACCAAGTTACTAGGTCACCATGCTTTGTCAGCTGTGTGCTCACATGCACGCACATACACACACAAAAATAAAGGTGTTAAACTGATAAATCAATCAGTTCAAAATGCCTCAGAGTAGATCTTACATCAGTACACATATTTAAGTGGACTGTGTAACAAGCACTCATCTTTCAAATAGATAAACTCAGTGAGATTTTCAGTTCAATTGGCACCAAGTTCTCTCTGCTTAAAACTTTTAATTATGGTGTTAAGCTGGGTTTTACTGGTAGAAGAATGTAACAGCATGACACACGGTTTATGTTCTTGTGTTTTACAAGTGCTATCAAGTGACCCTGCCTCCGTACATTTTCAGAACGCTCCCTGCCTACAACTTCCTAAATTAGTCATTAGTGACCTTAGGGATATGTTGTAGCTAGTCAGCACATTAGGAGAATTTATGATAGTATGTATAATACAATGATTTATATGACAATTTATATGCAGCTCTCTCACAAAACAAGAGTTTTGCATGTTTCAAACTATTTTTCAATAAAGTCTTTACATTCTTCTTTGACATTGCTGAAGTCTAATTTTAGTTAGTTCTTTTATAGATGTTGCTGTTTTGGATTCATAGTCTTACTCTGTTTATTTCTGCTTGAACAATTACCTGCATACTTCTTGCAATGACACAATTCCACTTATAAGAAAGTCATTTGAGATGTGACAGGAAAACCTCTGTTAAAGTCCACACAAGGCCTATCGTGTACTGGAGGCTGGATTTGCAAACTTAAGCAGTACAGAATGACTTAGGCAGATATTTGAAATTAGAGTAGTTTTCCTAGACAATGCTCCCTTTCTCATTGAAGTCTATGAACTAGCAGTAAGGAATACTTTTTTCTGTGGCAAACACATGACAAATTCTTTGGAAAGAAAACTCCCTCAGAGTAGTCTCGTGAAGTCTTATGCCATCATTAAGTTGTGTTTATGCTTTTTTGTCAGTTTTGAGATGTGACTGCTACACAGTCACCCCTCACCTTCTGCAAGGGAGTGACTTAGTCTTGAAGCTCACCTGCAACATTTGCTAAACAGATGTAGCCATAAGGCTGTTTATCCCACATTTTGTGGCAACATTCTTCTAGCTTGCGATAGACGTGGAATGAGTGCAATGCAGCTAGAACTGACAAAGCTGGGTCTGAACTACTCATTTTCACACAACTATACCTTTTAGTCACATTGCAGCTAGATAAGATATGATGCCCCTGAGCAGAATACAGCAGTATTTCTTAGTGCGCTTTATTCATGTTAATGTCAGTAACTTAAAAGTTCACCAGTCCATTTGAAGCACTAAATCCAAATCTTTCTTGGCTTTCAAAAAATTAATCGGATGATTTCACAAGGAAACACATGGGCTGGACTACATGCTGAAAGCCAGATTTATAGAGAGGAAGAAGTTACCCACTCACACGACACAACCTCCCTCTTGTTCACCCCCAATGTAAGAACAAGGGCTTCCCTCTCAGGAGTGATGGCTGTATGAAAACACATGGCTTAGAATTTTACCCAGCCTTTCAACTTCTCTAGCCAGGTTGCAGTGCTTACTGCAACATTAGGAGTCTGTTAGCCATATTAGAAGATAAGGAGAATGGATTTAGCATGCCTTCTTGCTACCTGAGATGCAGTGCATGCCCCTGAAGGTCAAGAAAGTTCTCCCAGCCCTCACACCACCATTAATGAAAGCCACTATTTAGCCTCTGACACATATTAATTACTGAATAAATCCAATTCTTTAAGTCTTTGTCTCAAAACTTCATAGACGCAATAAGTATTATTCCACATGTTTCAAAACTTTAGCTTTTCAAAAGTTTTAAGTTGAAAAGGGGACTTTTGTCACATAATATTGATAAAAGATAAAGTACCACTGTTTGGAAATTAACATTGTTGCATGATTTATATTTTGTCATGGAAGAAAACTATAAAAAACAATTTAATTTTACAAGTTCAAGGTGCATTAAGTAGGATGAAGAAAGCCCTACTGAAAGGGAAGAGGTCAAAAGAAAAAAGTAATTTAAGATGAATGTAATATGTCTTTAGTTTAATATTCTTCATATTTACTCTATTAATGTTTCTGTACTTTGGCAAAAGTGAGTAAACTGAGCAACACAAAAATATCTAGGGAAAAAAAAATAAATTATTTTCAGAATGTAAATAAAGTTTTCAACTTGTGTTTTTAACATCATATACTGCAAATTTCCTGTTGTCTCTGAAAGGGTGAAGACACCATTTCTCTTTTAATCTTCAATTGCATGTTGAAGTTGACTTGCATGCTGTCATTGTACTGCAGCCTCAGCAACCACAAGGAATTGTGACTTTAGATACTGCGTGTGATGAAACAGTTTTATTTTCTTTACACCTTCTTTAGGAGCAACATTCATGATTAAGATGTACACACCTCTTTTAGTAGCTATGGATTACTATAGAAAAGGATTCATGTGTTTAGAAGAGACTGATTTCAACAAATAGTTGCTATATATGTGTTTATTCTTCTAAAACAATGGAGAACTGTAATTCGACAGCAGTGTGTTTTCGTCTATTGAATAACCAGGGTTATTCTCTAAATATACTTTTCCTTCCTAAGAAATGGAAACAATATTTCTTCTTTGGTTATTATTCAGAATGGAAATAGTCAAGATGGTGTGCTTCGAGTAAATTTATTAGTTGCAATGTAAACTTCCTGCTGTCATACTGGAGTGCAGGCAGTTCTGAACAGTTTACTTCAGCATTGAAACTTTTAAACAGTAAATGGGTTTTGAGAGCCACTGAATGCATTCTGCTTCTGTTTCTGTGTTTAATGGATTAATATACAGTGACCTTATATATGGACATGGGCATATCCATGAAGTCAGCAATACTTTCTTCAGAAAATGGTCATTGCGCTTTTATGGATTATATATGTATTTTGGACTGATTTGAAAAGTATTACCAAGTCATCAGAATATGTCAAAGCAGCATATAAGGTTGCCTTTCTGTTCTCCCTGCTCACCTGAGTCTGGTGTGCTCTCCTAGTGTGAATTACGTCATCAAGTTGCAGTCTTGCCTTTCTTGCCTGTGACACATTTTTCTTTCCTGCCCCCAATACCAGAGAGGAGCCCACTGGGGAGTCCAGAGTATCTTCTGTGGAATGGAGAGCTGCCATCAGATTCTGGAATTGGTGACACGTTGTCCTGTGTTCTAGGTATGATTTGTAGTAGGGGCCACAGTCTGGCCTCTATCAAAGCTGAGTGCAAACAGTGCAATTCTCCTCACTGGGTGCTGGCAAATGAACCTTCAAAATCCACAGTTAAAGAAAGTAGAGTGGAAATGATTGTTCTTTGACGGACTGTTTCTGTCTGGGTAACTGGGTACATATGCAATGATCCTCACTCCAGGTACTCCAGGTATCAGCCAGTCCTTTAACCCACACCTGCCTCAAAGGTAAACAAGGACGTTTTGTTCCTGATAACTAATCCTTTTGATGAGGCAATTTCACAAACCTCTGTAAAGTTTACTTAAGGAAACAGTGGATGGGGATTTGCTCCCTAATTGCTTGTAGCTCAATGACTCCATTTGGTTTATTGGCACTGCTTTGGATGAACATTGGTATAAAAGAGAGAAGGGATACAACCCACAGGTTTGAACTGATTAGAAAATAATTTTGAAGAGCAATCAAATACCTTGTTTTCTGAACAACCTGCAAGATACATTGGATTGAACTTGATGTGAGCTGGCTGAAAACAAATCAGGGAGTAGTTTACTAAACAAACTTTCCCTCCTCTCTGCTTTTTTTTTTTTCCTTTAGTAATTGAAACAGTGCCTGAAGTAACAGAGTCCCCGTTAGAAAAAGGAGAGAGAGAGTAAAGCTGAAGATGGCAAAGGAATAGTAGCCCCTTTAACGACAGTCAGTCACTTCCTGCAATCAAAACCCTGCTAGCATGTGGCCTGTTCAAATAAAAATTACTGGACCAGAGCCGAACATGAAAAAGTAATTGATAATGTGTTTTTTCAGAACCCACCCATCCATCAAATGTGTCACTCCTCCATAATACTTTATTGCCCCTTCTGAAGAAAGATCTTTAAAATTCATCGTGTGCGCTTGAAAACAAAGTGTCCTTGTCCTGGTTTATAATGATTCTCTTTTAGTTTGGGTTTGTTTTGTTATTTAATTACATTCTCTTCTATCATGCATTTTTGTACAGATAGTTGCTGGAAATTTCTGCTGCTTTTAAACAAAGAGTCTTTTGTGCTGTATCAGCTTGCATTTTCCTTGGATTGTGTTGTGCTGGTGTCTTTTCACTGACTTAGCACTGGAGTATTGTAGTCGTAGCTTCACTAAGTAGACTGTAACAAACAGATTCATTGGCCCTTTCTCTGTACTGCATCTTATTAACCGATCTGTGGGAAATGCTCTTTACATTGTTAAGGCATATGTGCTAATGCAAACAATAAATTAACCTTAACTAGAGGAAGCTTTGAGACTCTTAGCAGTAACTTAGCAGTAACTTAGCAGAAACCAGAGTTTATAAAAGCTTTCTACCTACCAAATTTCATGGATATTTTTGTTAAAATGTGCTGTACCTATTTTCTACACCAACCTTTTACTATCACCTTTACCAAACAGATATTGTGAATAATGCTCTGTAATTGCTTCATACAAGACAGCAAGAGAGAGATAAATACTAGATTCATTCAATTGCATTGATATATTTCTTTTTCCCCACAGTTAAAGAACAACAATGAACACAGTTGTATGAAGATTATTACTCCGAATTAGAGGGCAACGTTCATGGAACTGTAGTACCAGTTTTGTAGGGGCTGCTGATGATAAACCCTCAAATTACAGACCGTAATCTAGTTAAGAGGTCAAGTACTGTGCTGCTAATTAATTAATAAGGAAGTGCTTTAGATTGTAATATTTGGACTTCTTTTTCATTGTATAAAGTGTTAGGGCTCACAACTTGTGTACTGAGAAGAACACAAGTAGTCATGACGACACAGGAGTAGCAGTGCGTTTAGCAGGCAGAGATGAGGACGGATGTGCAGTAATGGTAATGGAGTAGAACAAGGGCCATACTTAAATGAAGACAAACCCTCCCTACCCCCTCAAATGAGTTGTGCATGGTCTCTGGATCCAGGAGGGAAGAGTTTGTACTTGCACACCATCTCTAACCCGTCCTTTCACTTTAGGGAATTCTTTAGCTATAAATTTACATTGAGTATGTTTCTAAATGAAAAAGAAGTGCATCACCTATTCCCTTCTCTGGAAACTAGAGGACCAAGAAGAAGAAAAAATCATTTTTACAGCTCCTGCACCTAGGACTGAATAGCTAAAATGCCATAACCTCAGCCCAAAGTCTGATTTGTCAAACATTGTCTAGATCTTTGAATCAGATATCAAATCAAAGTAGGCAGCAAATAAATGGGTATTAGAAGTGTGTTACCAGCTCTGCCACTCACTGCCTGACTTTGGACAATTTATTTTCAGTTTTGCTGAGGAAGTGTGATAAGACTTGCTGTAATTAATATTTGTACAGGGCTGTGGAATCTGTAAATTATTTATTATATTTCAGGAAGAGGCTCCAAGGTTAGTACATGTAAATCTAGGAGCCCTTGCAAAGGCATGCAATTTGTGTGCCCCTTGGCTTTCTCAGAATTGCAGGACTTTCCTTGATATCAACACTTGTTCTAGTCTCGCACTAACAACAAATCTGGCAATGTCTGAGAAGCAGTCCCAAGAAGCTCTGATCTAATAGCTGTAACTGAGTCAATAAAATGCTTTGAGCATTTGCTTAACTACGAGCCCATGAGTTGTGCTATTCATTCAGTAGAGCTAGTCACTAGATTAAAATTAAGATCAAGGCTAAATGCCTTGCTGGACTTTTACCAGGTTGTTAAGTTTATGATTTAGTTATCTTTCTTAAACTTGCTGAGATCAGATCTCCTAATTTAACAATTTATGGTCCAGCTAAAAGTACTGGTGGACTTAGATAAAAGTCAGTTTGGGGCAAGAGATCTCTCAATATTCACAGGTACTTTTAATTACCTAAACGTTGACTAGTTTCTGTTTAGCTCCCTGCACTTCCCAAATGCTACTGTGTATGATTTATACTCTTATAGCTCATATTTAGTTATTTTATTTCTTTCAACAGTTTACTACTGCAGTTTACATGTTTGAAGATCTGGCTCCTGCTCGACACTACTTTTAATATCAGTGTTGCCATTTGTAGTACAGTACATAAGTAATGCATGTAGAAATATATACTGCATCTTCCACTTACGGAGCAGTCTCATTTAACTGCAAGGAACCTATTGCAGATAGTAGGCACTACTGAACAGTGTGAATTGCCTTGCAGTGTCAGGCTTGTAATCTGTATTTTAAATCTGAAAAATAAGGCTCTAAGTTTAAAGTAGGTATTTGGGGGCTTATCTCCATAAAAACAAATCTCTGCATAGCCATAAGATCCCAAGGTGTAATTTAAAACAACGTAAGGTAATAAGCAGCAAGAAGTAGTTTTTTAAGTAAAAACAATCCTCTGGTGTCTTACCCAGCACCATTCCAAGCAGTAGTCAGGAATTTACTATCACAAATCAATATTCAAAAGGTGTATGATTCATTAATGCTACGGGTTGTTTTGTTTCCTATTGAATAGGTAAATGTGTAGACCATCAAATGTCTGTGATACAAGAATATTTGTACTGGAAAGGTGCTGCATCTTTTAGTTACCACATTCAAATATCAGTCATTCAGTATGATTTCTGATTAGCTTATGGGAATATGTTATTTACAACTGACATGACAATGTATTTTTTTTTAAATGTCTAGTATGACAACAATGAATAAAACTTTGTTTCAGTCTTTTTGGATGAAGGGGTTTATTATCCTAAACAACAGACTTCAGTTAANGAAAAAAAAATAAATTATTTTCAGAATGTAAATAAAGTTTTCAACTTGTGTTTTTCACATCATATACTGCAAATTTCCTGGTGTCTCTGAAAGGGTGAAGACACCATTTCTCTTTTAATCTTCAATTGCATGTTGAAGTTGACTTGCATGCTGTCATTGTACTGCAGCCTCAGCAACCACAAGGAATTGTGACTTTAGATACTGCGTGTGATGAAACAGTTTTATTTTCTTTACACCTTCTTTAGGAGCAACATTCATGATTAAGATGTACACACCTCTTTTAGTAGCTATGGATTACTATAGAAAAGGATTCATGTGTTTAGAAGAGACTGATTTCAACAAATAGTTGCTATATATGTGTTTATTCTTCTAAAACAATGGAGAACTGTAATTCGACAGCAGTGTGTTTTCGTCTATTGAATAACCAGGGTTATTCTCTAAATATACTTTTCCTTCCTAAGAAATGGAAACAATATTTCTTCTTTGGTTATTATTCAGAATGGAAATAGTCAAGATGGTGTGCTTCGAGTAAATTTATTAGTTGCAATGTAAACTTCCTGCTGTCATACTGGAGTGCAGGCAGTTCTGAACAGTTTACTTCAGCATTGAAACTTTTAAACAGTAAATGGGTTTTGAGAGCCACTGAATGCATTCTGCTTCTGTTTCTGTGTTTAATGGATTAATATACAGTGACCTTATATATGGACATGGGCATATCCATGAAGTCAGCAATACTTTCTTCAGAAAATGGTCATTGCGCTTTTATGGATTATATATGTATTTTGGACTGATTTGAAAAGTATTACCAAGTCATCAGAATATGTCAAAGCAGCATATAAGGTTGCCTTTCTGTTCTCCCTGCTCACCTGAGTCTGGTGTGCTCTCCTAGTGTGAATTACGTCATCAAGTTGCAGTCTTGCCTTTCTTGCCTGTGACACATTTTTCTTTCCTGCCCCCAATACCAGAGAGGAGCCCACTGGGGAGTCCAGAGTATCTTCTGTGGAATGGAGAGCTGCCATCAGATTCTGGAATTGGTGACACGTTGTCCTGTGTTCTAGGTATGATTTGTAGTAGGGGCCACAGTCTGGCCTCTATCAAAGCTGAGTGCAAACAGTGCAATTCTCCTCACTGGGTGCTGGCAAATGAACCTTCAAAATCCACAGTTAAAGAAAGTAGAGTGGAAATGATTGTTCTTTGACGGACTGTTTCTGTCTGGGTAACTGGGTACATATGCAATGATCCTCACTCCAGGTACTCCAGGTATCAGCCAGTCCTTTAACCCACACCTGCCTCAAAGGTAAACAAGGACGTTTTGTTCCTGATAACTAATCCTTTTGATGAGGCAATTTCACAAACCTCTGTAAAGTTTACTTAAGGAAACAGTGGATGGGGATTTGCTCCCTAATTGCTTGTAGCTCAATGACTCCATTTGGTTTATTGGCACTGCTTTGGATGAACATTGGTATAAAAGAGAGAAGGGATACAACCCACAGGTTTGAACTGATTAGAAAATAATTTTGAAGAGCAATCAAATACCTTGTTTTCTGAACAACCTGCAAGATACATTGGATTGAACTTGATGTGAGCTGGCTGAAAACAAATCAGGGAGTAGTTTACTAAACAAACTTTCCCTCCTCTCTGCTTTTTTTTTTTTCCTTTAGTAATTGAAACAGTGCCTGAAGTAACAGAGTCCCCGTTAGAAAAAGGAGAGAGAGAGTAAAGCTGAAGATGGCAAAGGAATAGTAGCCCCTTTAACGACAGTCAGTCACTTCCNTTTTTTTTTTTTTTAATAGTAATCTCATTTGAATATTTTGATTTATCAAAGCATTTAATGTTTACTTAAAAAACACATTTTCTGCTCCCTGGAGAAGTCCCTAATGCACTCAGTAAAGACTGAACATCAGAAAAAAATTACTCAAACAACAGTAAAATTCAGGAAAAACTGTTCCAGTTTTGCTTTGGTAGATACACATGTTGCTGAGTATTAGTGATGTACATTTTATGCGTGTGCTAAACATGTCTTTTTGTGGTCATCTGAATAATATACCTTCTTATTTCGAAGTATCACAGGTATACTCCTTCATTCAAAGATGCTACTGCTGTATGTTGTAATATTAAAATCTTAGACATTTCAGCTGAAGAAGTACAGCTTTGGAGAACTGTAATTCTTTTCACCAGTGAAACTACCTGAGAAGTTACATGTGACTAAACTAGAGTTAGGGCACTTTCTTAATAGTTAATTTGATAAAATCCAGATAGTCCATGTATGACATAAGCTTTGCCTCACTGGATAATGGCATTGTTCATTAATGAACAGCAAATCTACACAACAGCTTAGGACAGGAATTGAAGAATTTTTGCTTATATGAAATTACAGAGGGAATTTAGAGAGCTAAAATGCAATTATTAGAATTGGAACACAGCCAAGATCCTAGGGTTAACTTCCCTGTTCTTATTAGAAGCTATATATTAGATTTCATTTCTTGTCTGTCTTTGCTGTACATTGGCTTTATCTTTTTAGAAAATTCAGAAATTTTCTCTTTTCATTTAAAGAGAATGCCAGTTTCAGTGGCTGGACATAACTGTTCGAAAACATGTAGATATTTCTGGTCATCAGCAGTTAAGCGACCTGTATTTAAATAGTGGTGCCAGTTTAAAAACTGTATCATAGAAGTTTCCAGGACTCTGATAGATGGGCTGAAATGAGTAGATATGGTCAAAACTTTTATAGCTTTATGTTGCCTCTGAAAACATAGCATGGAGTCCTTAGCCTGTCAGGTCCCCAGTAAAACTCTCAATGAGCTTGGTGAAAGCTGGATTTCAAAATTACGCTGTCAATGCTCACAATTTTAGCACCAGTCTTGCAGTACTTGGTATTTTTATTATATCCTCAGCTCTGAGCGTTGTTTGTCATGAATCTCTCAACTTCCTTTTTAAGAAGTCTGATGCTAGAGCCAAGTTACAAAGTAGTGTTGGCCTCAGATTCAACTAAAAGTTCTGGTGGCCTGTGAAGATCCAGTTGTGGATCTTGATTTTAGATAACCACATCTTGTATCTTGCTCCCTCGTCAGTCTCTAATTCCACACTTGCAATCTGCTGAGCACTTGCACAGCTGAAGCAGGAGGTGCCTCAGGTCCCCAGTCAGTCTGGCCATGGTACCCAAACAGACAAAATATGGAAGATAGTTATCTCCACGAGGCTGTTCCTTCTCTCTGAGCAGAAGTTAGAGGTGTTCCAGTGCAAAATGGCAATAATGAATATCAGCAGCTGTACACATTCCTGAAAAGTTTTCAATCTTAGTACAGATTATTTTATGAAATTTGATGGGATCAGGAAGAAGTTGGTACAATATGTCTGGTGGTTGTATGTATATTGCATCAAGCTCTACTGTTTTGCAGTTGTAGACACATTACTGTGAGTCCTTTAAAAAACAAAAGTTCCTTTCATCTTGATCCACTATTGTGTAGCCCAGCCCTATAACAGAAAAGCACAAGCCTGTATAATAATGTGTACCTCTAGCCGCTAATGAAAGCCCACAATATGTACAGGAATTGTGTTACAGGCTCAGTTCACAACGCCAAAATTAGTTGCTTCCATTTAATCCAGTTATCTGTACGTGTATTTTTCCTGCCCTAATCACTAGAGCACTAAACCTGAGTGTTTCTGTGATACAGTATGTCCCCAGAGTGCAATCAGGTTCCTACCATTGATATGCATATCTGAAAGGTCCTGAAGTTTTTAGCTTCCCTGTAGTAAATAGTTCACTTTTAATTGATACACATCTTAGCCATGAGAACACTCAAGGTTTCTTATTTAAAGAACAGATGAAAATGAAGGACTGAAACCTAAAGAAAAATAGAAGCACAGATTTCTTTATACCTTATTTGAGTGAGTGTGTATGGTTCTTCGATCATATCAAAAGAAAACTGTTGATGACATGTGCTGAAAAATAAAACAACATAACATATGGCTGAAAGCGTATCAGCAGAGTACTTCTGTTTTTACACCAATTTCTATGGAATTTTCCTGAAGCACATTTGCTAATGTTTTAGAAAAAACATCGAACTGTTCTTATTTTTGCTATTTGCCCTTATGACAGCTTTGGAAGGAAATAATTTGTTAAATAGTCTACTGTTCTCATACAAGGTTTTGAACTTCTTTGACACTGAACTGCTTTGTGGGTTAATTGCGGAAAGTACTAATTAGAAACCAACATCTGTAAAGTACAATGCACAAGTTTCAAACAAGGTATGTGTTCTATACCATATTCCTAGGCGTGACTGACTGCAAAAATATGAGATAAATTCAGACACAGTGATATTCCATTTTATGAAATCTTTACAAAGGTTTAAGTGATAAACACTGTATGATGGGCTGGGGTGTTTCACATCCTGATGATGGAGGTACTAATTCCTGTTGAAGTAAGAAGACGTAGACTGTTCCTAGTCACTGTGGTGAAGGACATCTTTAGCTGTTTGAGTTGAAAGACAAAGTGGGAATCTCCAAACTCTGTATGGCAGTCTGATCTGTGACTACTTTGAAGGCTATAGGTTTTTTCATTTTTATATTGTTTTCTCTAGTCTAAAGACCTTAATACATAATAATGGGCAGGGTGAATATCACAAACAAACAATATTAACAGACGCTTTCTAGAATCCATCACCACCATAGCAGAATTTCAAAGACAAGAACAAGTTTAGATGCGGAGTTCATTTAGCTTACTGTTAACTTAAAATAAATGTATGTAGTACAAGTCTCCTAAACACTGAAGGAGAAGTGCTGATCTAAATAAATTGCACATAATTATCTACATTTAAATTCTTACTAGTAGTAATATCTGTTATTGTGAATTATCTTCCAGTGGAAGTACTCTTACGGATTTCAGTCGTGAATTTCAGAATCAGTCTAATTTATTAACAAGTAAATCCAAGTTTATTTCCTCAGAAGATTTTAAAAAATGGATGAGTGGTGATGGTGGTGGTTTGCGTCGCAGGGAATCAGCAGTAGCCAAGTGGAATGACCTCCTTGTGGCAACATGGAGAGCTAATAGCATAGCCTGGAAAAGAAATGGAGCATCCCGAAGATCCATATCCTGCTCTGTGTACTCTGCTGCCTTTCATTGTTACATTTTCCATCTATGGAAACTATTTTTTTTCCTGATTGTTGTATTAAGTAGTAGTTGGGATGTATTAAAGAAGCAAGGAGATTAAAAAGAGGGAGAGTTTAAATTTTGCAATGATTGTACTTAAAGGCTATATGTGGAGGAAACTTATCTATTTCTTATGCTGCATTTTAAAAAGCCAATATACAATGACAGCTTGTATCTTCATGCAATGCAAGAAAACTAATAATTGAAAACCTCTGAATGGCTCATGTCATGTTTTTAATGTATTCCTGTTCAGTGTTCTAAGTAGAAGTTTTGTTGTTGCTATGGGTAAGGGATAGATTGAACTGATTACATACTGTGTTATAAATAAGCGTATTTTGTTCCCTGAGAAATTATTCTTCCTTCAGTAATAGGAAAAATAAACAAAAGAAAAAGGGTATGTTTAAAGTTGCTGTCAATTCTTACCTATTCCTAGACTTTCAGATTTCTGTTCTTAGCTACAATGTTCTATCTATAAAATATTTTCCTTTTAGTTTAAAATCCAATTTATAAATGGTTTAAGAAGAGACTTCTCCAGGTTAACCTGCAGCTATACAATTGCTGGATAAGCCTTTTGTTTGTTTGAACTGCAAGGAAAGGCGGGGAAAATGTGGCTTGAAACTAAATTATCACTCCTGTGACTTTGGAACTGGTGGAAGCCAAATTGGACTGGGCATAAATTTGAGCCATCTGAAACTGTCATTGCTGACTACCCGAGACTCTGTGGGATCACTCATAACTGACGGTCAAGTATAGTGGCCCATGCTTTGGAAAGGTGCTTCAAGAAACGGGGAGTCCTCAGCAAGCCAGCTAGATTAGTTTTCCAGATGATTTGTACCACTTGGATAGAGGCAAAAAATGTCACACTTCAAGTGTGACACAGCTCTGCTTTCAGGAAACTTGCTTGGAGGACAAATGGTGTTGCAGTGGCTCTCTGGAGTTCAGTGCAAGGTGCAAGCCATGAGGAAATGAATCTGGTTAATGCCTTTAACTAGTCGAAGTTCACAGTGCTGCAGCTATACTGCCATTGAGAACAGAGTTATTTTAAATCTAGCTTAAGTGCATTAACTGAAATTGCAGTTGCATCGTGTACTGCGGTGTAGACTCAGCACTGATCATGCGATATATACTGTCTTTCAAATATATATATATACATTTGCTAAACCACTCTTGTCTCTTCAGTTGAAATGAGTAATTGATCCTGTTATTTATTTTACCACTAAAAGATACATCACAACTTGTATAGTGGCTGGTAATGCCCATATGAATTTGTGTAACAACCTTACAGTTAAATCTTAGCTGCAGTCATCACTAATTATCAGGGGAATGTCTTGGTGTCTTTTCTCTTACTCAGAATTTTAGCCTTGCTTTTGATGTAAATAGCATCTTCATGTTGCCAGTAATGATAATGAGTAAAAGAAAGTTGAATTTTATAGCCCTGTTATCTCAGTGGGCTTTTAAAGATGCGTAGCACTTCAGGAAAAAACAAAACCAAACCAGAAAAACATGGAGGGATATTATTAACCTTTAATTTCTTCGCTGAAATGTGGCCACATATAGCACAAGACAAAATGTGATAATTATTAGGCCACACAGAGCTGCACTACACAGCCATCCAGGAGAGAAAGGAAGCAGAGGACATCATCAGACAAACCACACGGGGAAGTTTCGGTAGACCTCAATACCCAAGCTGCAATTTAGCCGTGACACTGGAGTTCACAAACATCTCCTTGGAAAGTACCATAATGCCTTTATTGACCAGAAATGCATATATATTTTGTCTCAGCTAAAAGGCAGTGCGCCCAAAGCAACTGTTAAAAAGTTGAACAAAGGAACTGTTTACGTGACCAGCTATACCATTTCCTGCAGAATTACAGCTTCTGTTGATAGCTTCTTAAAGGGTTATGTTTATCAAGATGAAAAATAGTTGCTACATTATTTCACTATAACGGGTAAACATCTGTAATTGAGCTCATATTAATGTGTTCCTGGAACAAGAGACACCACTTGTCCTCCGCTATGTATTTGTTATGTATGCTCTCACACATACTGTGGTGATGCACAACACATCCAGTTTGGGCATAAAAGATAAAAGAAAGATTGCGCAATATTCACAGACAGCATGAAACTAAATGCTCATTTTTCAGCCATTTAGGCATTTCCTGCGTAGTATTTTCCTCGTTGGATCTTATGTGGCATTAATATGATATGTTCGCTGTCTGTGCCTTTTCCTCTCTTGTGAATGTTGTGTGTTTTCTTAAATGCACTGCCAAAATTGCCTCGTTCTAATGCAGGATCATACTTTGCTTCCTCACTTGCCCATTTGTCCACTTTGGGCTAATGTTAGTAAACATCCCTTAAAGACAATCGCTTTTAATCTTGTCAGAGATGCCCATGTTGTGAGGGTGAAAATTAGTTATTAGCTTAGCTTTTCATCCATGCATAATAGGATGTTAAAATCAGAGATGTTTGCTTGCGGCCATGAGAAGCATCCCACTCTGAGCTTACAAGTTCTGAATTTATAAAATGCAACATATTTAAAATAAACAAGCAGGAGGCAAATGCCAGTTTGAAATGAGAAAAAGTCTGGTTTGTGTATATTTGTTTGAGGAGTTTAAGGCATCTTCTTGACTACAGTAAAAGAAGAAAAATATGCTGAATCTTTGCTGATTCTTATCCCTCTCCCTGCCCTTGTTAGAATAGCTGATCAAGATAAAAAATATGCCATGGTTTTCTTACAGTGGGTGAGGACTTTCCCTCTGATTGGGGTTGTCATCAGCTTGGTCCCTGCAGTATTAAACATATTGAGTCCTTGTGTGGTACCTTATAAAATTAAGCCCTGGGAACAAACAGTACCAAGACAAAATCTGCCTAAAACCAAAACAAAACAAAGCAAAAAAACAAGCTGAAACAAACCAACCAAACAAACAAAAAAAACCTGAATGAAACCCATCTCTCACAAAATAGTGGCAAAGCCCCTCTTCACACCTATATTGCAAGGTAAAGCTGACACTATTTAGAGGACAAGCAAACTGAAGGGCCCTCTCTTCGTTCTGCACTGGAACGTCTGTGGCAGGATGGGGAGCCAGGATCTCTCTCTGCTAATACCCATAGATCAGTGACAGCTTCCCGTTTTCCTTCAGTCTAACTCCACTTTAGTTAAATCAGCTGGAGCAAAGGATGTAGAGTAGGTGATAGTTCCCTTGGGAGTATCTATGTAAGAATCACGGTAATTGGCAATGAAAGCAATCAGTGAGTTCAGACACTTCCAGAGAGACCTCTGAATGTCTCAGTGCTCTCCTTTGTCATCCCCAGTACATGCATAACAAAAATGGCTGCTGAAGAAACACAGGTAGGCATCTTGGCTCTAAATGTGTGTGTAATATGAAATGCAGACTTGTACACCAGTCTGCTGAATGACAGGCTTGAGTATTTGGATTGCCTACCAAGTGTTGATGAAAAGTCACACAGATTCTTAATTCAGAAACTCCAATTTTTTCTCTGTTCCTGTGTTCATTTTCTTTATCAGCAGGGGATGACTTACACTTTCAAAACTGATTAACATTTTAAAACTGTGGGAGCACTTTGAAATGTGGCATTTCAAATTATTTTAACCCTTTAGCTCTTTGCTGGAACTCTACTTTTTACTTTTTTTTTTTTTTCCTCTTTGGAATACAGGTTGTGCCAACATGTCAGCACTTCCAGAAAGTAAGCATTTTGCACTACACAGGAGGCACTAGAGAGATCAGCTACATTAACTAAATTTTGGCAGTACAAAGAGGTTTACCAGCTTTTACCTCATTGTATAAGCTACCCACATGGGTGAAGGAAACAGCCTTGCCCTTAGGCTTTGAGAAACTCCGCAGTTTCCTTAATCCTTTCCCACATCCTGTTTGTGTTCAAAATAACATCTCTCATATGGCTGTTCAAAGTCAGCAGGATTTATCCTTTTTAGTACATTTTCCCCTCAATCTCTTTTTTTCTGTTGTACCCTCTTTCACATGCTTGGACATATTGATATATGAGCAAAGCAGGGACTTGTCATCACCCAAAGATCCATCTTCCAGCTCTGCTAAGCTTTGCTCTCAGGCAGCAGAACCTCGTTCTAAGGCATGGCTGAGGAATACTATTCACTTAAAAATAAATGCAGTACTCAAAAGCATTAATCCATAGACAAATGTGTAGCTGCAATGTACACAGGATCATTTGCAGCTGTAGAAAACTGTTAAGCAAGGCCTACAGACTTGTCTTTGGTCCACTCACAGGTGCTGCCACCTGTGAATCAAAAATGTCAACATCTGTTCAAGTCCACTGATTCGGTTGATAATGTGGGTAAATAAACGTGGAAAGCATCCAGTTCCAACATAATTTGAGTAAGGATAATCTTAATTGACCTTAGTGGGACTTGCATTTGAGGATCCACTTTGTCTCATTACTCCAAACGTGAACAAGGACACTATTCACCAGCTGCTTTTCTGCAGTGTTCAGCAGCAACTCTTAACATAGTAAATATTAGATTATTTTACTTCTTACTGTTTTTCAGCAAGTGGAAGTCCAGTAGCACGAGTTTTACTACTCTTAAGAACACAGGACCAAAACTACATTTCTCTTTTTCTACAAGATATTGTGATAAAAAGCTAGGCGTATGTCTCCTCTTTCCTAGCTTATCAGTTTTAGGAATTCAGAAAAGTTGTGCATGGTCCAGTAGTCAAGGACAGGAAAGAAGAAAAGACAAGAAAGGCACATTATGTCTGCATCTGAAGATGAAGTATCAATTTCTCAACCTACACGTCTTTTAATCTTTCTGTTTTTCACTTTCCAACTCTGCTTTAGCTGAGCTTCACTCCCCAGTTCCCAGACTACCCCCCAGAACTCCTTGCTTTGGAGACTCCTATTAGCCCTGTCTCTGCATTCAGTGGTGGGGATGTTGGTCTTGGTATGTATTTTTCTAACTCATTTGGTAATGACCTGCTGCCATTCTTCTGCATATGTTAGCCAACAGATATAGTAAATAGAAATTCTTTACAGTGGTGCCAATAGGGTGAAGAAAAATGGAAAATGCAAAACACTGGGGGGAACCAATCAGTGATGTACTTAGTATTCTCAAAATTCACATATACTTTCTGAAAAGGTAACTGTTTTGACAATTGTTTTAAAAAATTTAATTCCTTCAGTTTTACTCATTTGCCTGTTAGAATATAAAGCATAGGACATTTCAATTGATTTATGTTTGTTTCATTAAATAGTGTCAGGCAGGAATGAGAGGAAGTAGAAAATTGTTTGTGTAGCATTGGAAAAGCCTAGTGCTTTAAAAATCTTCTAAAATGTGAAAACCTTGAGCACTGCTCCAAAAAGCAACTATTTTTTATTTTATCACATTACTAGTATTCTGAAGTATTAGTAGCTTTGCGAAAATTAGTAGCTTTTTTAGACATTTGATTAACAGGTGTGAGCAGCACTTTTTCAGGTTTGGAGGCAGGTAATTTACAGCTTATTGTAGGGGAAATGGAACAAGAGGAAAGAAAAATAGGAATGCTTCATCTACATTTCTTCTCCCCTTATTTGAAAAGTTTCATGTTAATATTCAGGAACAATTTCCCTTTTCTAATGTTCTTCCACTAGTCATTTTTTTGTTAATTATTTTGCTTGTCCATTGTAAATAAAAAGTAAGAAATCTGCCAGTTCCCTTTGATCATGGTTCTGTTCTTCCCCCAATGAAACTCACATACAGACATTATCTTTCGCTTTCCTTCAGAGGTGAAAAGCATTCCTCATTAGGAAGAGCAGATGCATCCTATCACAGGGAGTTGAGGATTATAGAGTCTTTCAAGCAGTTTCCTTTCTCTCCAAGTACAAATTGTTTAGTTCCCAAGCATCGTCAATGTTCTGAGTGTTTGCATATATAGCATACAGTGTCATAGGAAGCTCAGGGCAAACCACATGTAAGAATAAAAAAATGTATTAGTATATTAAAGCATAAAAGCTAATGAGGATGTCAGGCGAACACTGCTCATAACCATTGCTCAGCTGACTTCCTCCGGGGAGTTAGGCTAAAGTAGTTACACCAGGAAAAGGGGCACACTGCAGGTGGGTGCCAGTATTCTCCCTTTGTCCCTGCATAAAATAGTCAAGAAGAGAAATACAAAACACAACAAAAGTTCTTCCACCACCTTTTTGATTATTTTAACTCATTTTAAAGAAGATATGAACGTGTATTCCTTTTTGCGCTCATTCGTATTTTGAAAGTTTGTTCTAAAGTACCTTTTCTCTTCAAATTAAACACATTTCCTGGAGACATACATATCAATTATTTTGTAACTCTACAAAAGCCAACAGTACAAATATTGCAGGCATTTAATAAACACAGAGCTGAAACGATATACCAAAATTACTTGTCATACAAGATTTCGAAATAAGGGAAGAGTTATACTCTATTCAGAAAACATTCTTTTGAAGTTTGCATATATCCCCTTTTATTTCCTTGTGAAGTTTTAAAGTTCCCTACACACATACACTTGCTTGGAGCCTTATGAAACTGAAATGTCAAGTGAGAGTTGCTTTATATCATGTTCTGTCAATCAAAGTAAGCGAGGCTTTATGCATCTGTTGCTACTATATTGGCACTTTTTGAAGAGTGTTTCGGAGGGAGCGAGAATAAATAAAGATCCTTCAGGCACTTTCTCATTTATGGATGAGGAATCAAAGCAGTCTGAAACTTCATTTTCAGCCTGATACCCTGAAGATTGTTGGCTGATAATTCTGGATGGAACAGCTTATCTGGGAGGATTAGAGAGAACATGGGCTTCCTATTACTGCTGGCTTCAGCCTATTCAGCTGGACAGACACTGTCACACATTATCTGTGCCTTTACATATGTCGCTAATCTTATCTATATCTTTTCAGCTCCTTCTGTTGGACCTGTGGTTTCCTGTACCTAAACCTCCCATTTCTTCATTACATCAGCTGTATAGGCATTAGCCTTCTCTAACAGCCTTTCTGCACCTTGTCATTCAGTAATGGCTAGTAATGCAAAGGTATGAGAAGGTAATGGTAGTGCTTTATCTCAGATCTTACAGGCCTCACATCAATATATTAAATGCATACCACCCTTCCCACTGGCATCCTCCATCCTACCCCCACCATTTTTGTCCAAATCCGCTTAACAAAATAAAATCACCTCAACAATAGAGTATCTCTGCCATCATTAAAAATAACGGAAGCAAGCAATTTGGGGACACGTATATATGCTGGAAGGGTCAAAGTGGTTTGTAACTAGCAGAACAAAACCATCAGCATCAGAACTAATCTGAAGCTGCTGCCATTTTCTCCTGGGTTGTTATTTGGTGTTACAAATTGAGTGGTATTGGTCACTAGGATGAAGTAGCTTGCAGGAAAGAAGGATTAAACCTTCTGAGAGTCCCTGCCCTTTTTAAATTTGAGAGGTAAGCCCCTTCCCCATACCTACTCTCAAATACCTCTGTAGCTCCAGCTGGCTCCCTGCCTGCCGAACTACATTGTTTTTCTCCTGTTCTGCCTTTGCCTTTCAGTCTTCCTGCCACATTGCCACTCTCGTGTCCTCTTTCCTACCTAATTAATTTTCTGCTCTTTCTTCACCTCCTTCGGCCATTTTCAACTTACATCATTACCTGTAACTGTGATAAAAATGACAAAAATGAATTTTTTAAAGCGGAGGAAATGGAACCAATGAGATGCCACTTTGCCCATTTATTTTCTCTCTAATGGTGTTTTTGACTGTAAAGGATTTGGGGCATGGGCTACTCTTGTGTGTTTTCGTTGTGCCTAGTACAACATGCATCATAAAAGAAGAAAAAAGATTGCTTGGTCCTTATCTTGATGGCTTTTTTGATACCACCAGAGTGCAAACTATAAAAACATGTCACTGATTTCTGACTAATAACTCACTCAGCAGTACTGTCTGGCACTTTATTTGCAATTGGTAATTCAGCTGGTTCTATATATGATTAATTTTAAATACATTTAAATACAATTTAAATAATTTTAAAGCANTAGGGATCTGTATCGTGTCTGTTCTCTCAAGGTTGAAACAATAAGCTTTATCTGAACTTGACAAATGTAATTTCTCTTCTTCATAAATGAATGCCTTGAATGTCATGGTTTCCCTACCCCACAACCGCAAGCCCAGTCAGGGCCATGTCATTTAACGCAGACCCATTTTTTATTCTGTGACAAGCAGAAGCAACTAGAAGTGTAACCTATATCCCAAAGCTATACAAATGCTGCTGAATTATATAGGCGAGACAGCCACAGAGAGTTGTGTTTGCTCCAGCAGTGCTGGCAACTGCAGGAAATGATGTGTTGCAGCAATGGAAGATTTCCTTGGCGACTTGCAGTCTTTCAGAGATTTGGAAAACCTTCTCACTACAGACACTGCAAGAAATGCTGTTTTTCAGTGTACACAGGACATTCATGGTCACTCAGGGACGTAAGGAAGAACTTAATTTCAGCCATTCCCAGGGAAATTGTTTTCACTCTTCTAATCTGGTTGATTTGTTCTTCCCTGGGCTCCTCCACGTGGACTTTTTCAAAGAGCACTGGGATAAACTGGCATGGAGTTCACTTTGCCCAGCCCAGTTTGGCCAGCTATGCATGTCACTAGCTGAAAAGTTTAGACCTAAAGAGGGCAAAGACAATTCTCAGCACTACAGTAGAATCCCATGTTTCATCAGATGTACCTGAAACCCTTTATAATACACACAGTATGAAGAGATACATAAAGAATCTCTTAAATGTTTAATTTATAGTCAGTCCTTGTCTGAGTGTGTGTCATCTATGAAAGGATAACACGTGGCATGTGGAATCATCATTAGCCCAAGGTAACAGAAGTTATGACTCCTAATTCTGTTCTCAGCCCTGATACAGAGTTACAACATGACCTTGCACAAATCACTTAACCTTTATGTGACTAATTTTATCCATCTATAAAATGGGGATAATAAAATTTTTAGCCACATACAGCAGGACAATGAGAATTAATTAATGCTGTAAAACTCCCTGAGAAAGAAGGCTTAATATACAGGGCCTAATTCCACTAGTATTCACTCTGGCTCTCTGTCTGGAGGAGCTACTTCTAGCTGAGCAAAATTAGTCTAAAAAGCTACCACCTGCATTTGTTAGCATTATTCAGATTCACTGTGCTTAGATATGAAGCTCACACAAAACTCTCCAAAGAATCAACCCAAGGGAAAGTTCATAGCAATTCATTATCAGTATTAGTTGTATACCCACATACGCAGAGTACAATCAACAAGGCTTGAGCATTCAGAATTTCATAGTGAGGGCTCCAAGTCAGCATATTGAAAAGTATAAATCAGATTAAAAGCACCTGTCTGTGTTGCTGAAGCTGCAGGCACCAATAGGGTGGCCACAGTCCCATGTGCATATGGGAGAAGGAGCGTACATTGCTTATGTGGTTCTTCAACTTCTGCTTTTTAAAATTTGACCCTAAAACTTCACTTCTTCTGGATTATGGAGCAATTCTTTGAAAATAAAAGCAGTATAATTTTCACTACGAAACTCGAGTTGGAAATGTAGTATCATGTCACCTACTAATGTATTGGAATTTTATGGGATATCATGGAACAGGTCCGCCTAGCAGCTATGCTAGGGCACATGGAGGACCCAGAGGTGATTCAAGACAGCCAGTATAGCTTCACCAGGGGCAAGTCCTGCCTAACCAACCTAGTGACCTTCTGTGACAGAGTAACTACATCAGTGGACAAAGCAAGGGCTATAGATGTCATCTGTCTGGCACAATGTCTGGATGAACACTGGTGACAAGTGGAGTCCCTCAGGAGTTCCTNAGAGGTGATTCAAGACAGCCAGTATAGCTTCACCAGGGGCAAGTCCTGCCTAACCAACCTAGTGACCTTCTGTGACAGAGTAACTACATCAGTGGACAAAGCAAGGGCTATAGATGTCATCTGTCTGGCACAATGTCTGGATGAACACTGGTGACAAGTGGAGTCCCTCAGGAGTTCCTTACTGGGACCAGTACTGTTTGATACCTTCATCAACAACATGGACAATGGGATAGAGTGCACTCTCAACAAGTTGCAGATGACACCAAGCTGAGTGGTGCAGTTGACATGCCTGAGGGACAGGATGCCATCCAGAACTATCCGGACAAGCTCGAGAAGCGGGCCTATGCAAACCTCACAAGGTTCAACAAGGCCTAGTGCAAGGTCCTGCACCTGGGTCAGGACAACCCCCAGTATCAATGCAGGCTGGAGGACGAAGGGATTGAGAGCAGCCCAGTGGAGAAGGACTTGGGGGTACTGGTGGATGAAAGAATGGACATGAGCTGGCAATGTGCACTTACAGCCCAGGACACCAATTATATCTTGGGCTGCACCAAAAAGAGCATGGCCAGCAGGTTGAGGGAGGTGATTCTGCCCTTCTGCTCTGTGCTGGTGTAAGAGTTGGTCCGAAGAACAGTATTTGCCTGAACACCGTTATCAGGGACTTAAAGAACAAGATGCTCTGGTAGAATGAAATGGACAATGGCTTGGAGAGAGGCCTGAAGAAAGGAATTGTGTTGCACAGGACTTTCCGACCTGGGGGCTGTGAGAAACAGTAGCTGCAGGTAGATTTTGCTGCTGCCTCAGCCAAAATCGCCTCCCATCCCCTATAAGGAATTGTGCTATGAAGGCCTCTCCAACCTGGGGACGATAACTGCTGTCCAGAAGATGGATTTTTCACCTGTTGCCTGAGCCAGATTGCCACCCAACCTCCTCCCTACAACAAAAGCCTACAAAGAAGAGCATGCGCAGAGGCTCGCCAAGGGTCTTAAGGTCACCCAATGGACCAGTAAGAGACCCCTGAAAGGTGGTGGTGCAGGCGGAGGTGGGCTCTGGCAAGCAAAGTGAGGACTTTTGGGGCCTGCGCAGTTAAGCCTGGATTGTGCAACAAAGGTGGAGATTGGCTTCAATCTATGGGAGTGAGGGGGGGTAAAGAAGCATAAAAGACAACCCTTAACTGGACATCAGAGAGATCTCCCCACCAAAGGATCCTGGACCACGACAGAGGACCGGCAGGACTCCTCTCACAGGACCGGAGACCAGAGGGACGCCGTTGGGACTCGTTCGGTGCTAACCAACCCTCTTTCCCCCTTTTTCTTTTACCTTTCCCTTTTTCTTCCACTTTCTCTTTCACATGCCGCTTTATGGGCAAATTAATAAAGTAACACTGTTTGATTGAATTATAACCCCTTGGCAGTTTGGTTGCCCTAATTTTGCACCTCGAGATCAAGGTAAACAAACCATCACGAGTCCATCACCAAATAGACCGTGACAGCTGGTGAGACCCCACTTGCAATGCTGTGTCCATCTCTGGAGGTCTCAGTACAGGAAAGACATGTACCTGTTGGAGAGGGTCCAGAGGAGGGCCACCAAGACAATGAGAGGGATGGATCACCTCTCCTTTAAGGACAGGCTGAGAGAGTTGGGCTTGTTCAGCCTGGAGAAGAAAAGGCTCCAGGCAGACCTTATTGCAGCCTTTCAGTACTTAAAAGGGGCCTATGAGAAATATGAGGACAGACTTTTTACCGAGGCCTGTTGCGATACGACAAGGGGTAATGGTTTTAAACTAAGAGATAGGAGATTCAAACTAGACATAAGGAAGAAATTTTTTACAATGAGGGTAGTAAAACACTGGCACAGGTTGCCCAGAGAGGTGGTAGATGCCCCATCCCTGGAGACATTCCGAGCCAGGCTGGATGGGCTCTGAGCAGCCTGATCTGGTTGCAGATGTCCCTGCTCATTGCAGGGGGGTTGGACTAGATGACCTTTGAAGGTCCCTTCCAACCCAAACTATTCTATGATTGTTTCATTCTATAATTCTATGATCTGTCCAGTAGTTGGAATGCAGGGGAAATGGTAGACTGAAGTTGACCATGCTCTCTTCACCACACTACTCGCTTGCTGTTTTACAGTGGCCAGTCCGCATTGATCCTAATCCAGTTTCTATTCCTGTATTGGAGACACAAAGAAATTCCTATGCAGTATAAAACAACCAGTGTTCAGTATCCTAATCTGTTGTTTTGCTGAAATTGTGCATGGATTTATGCTCAAAATAATCACTTTATTTCTTTCTACCACTAAGGCAGAATTTAAAGTTACTGCGATTATTGCAAATTCCATCAAATTAACAATATATTTGCACTCAAACCAAAAGATCAGTCCGAAGTTAAAAAACTACCAAGAAAGCATAAAGCACCAGACTTGTCTATAGGTATCAGTAATACAATTGCCTTATTCTAGACTAGCAGCAAACCAACTAATTAGTGGTTCAAGATCATGTCTGGTGTAACTTGAAGTAATCCATGGCAGGCCCTAACTCAAGTGCTCTTTCAAATTATCCTCAGAAGATTCTTCATCATATGGAAAAGTTAATTCTTTATGCAATGGAAGTGATTAACCTTGAACCTTCAAAGTCAAGATAATTGGAAGGTGTATGTGTTGGGGGGAGGGATTCTGCAATCTCCAAGATGTTTTAAAACTGATACATCAGAGACAAAACAAACACAATAAATACATCTTTCTCCTTAGTTTGCTTTTGCAAAGCATTCCAGCATATGCTGCTTTAAAAAACCTTTTCCTTTTTAAATTATCAAAGCAGCATGTGATCCAATCAGGTAAACAACTGCAACAAGCCAGAACAGCACAAATACACTTAAATGTCCTGTTTACTGAAGATATTCATTGAAGATAATGATGCACAGGTCCCAAGAGATTTGGAGAAAAATAAGTAAATAGAAAGTAAAATGAGCTTGATGATGTCTACAGTAGGGTGTGTGGGGCGGAGGAGGGTGACGGAGACATTTTTTTTCTTTTGTGTTCTATTAAAAAAAAAAAAAAAGAAATTTAGGGTGAGGAGACTTTTTGTTCTAAATTTTCTACTTATAAGGGCTGACTTGCTGTTATGAAAGTCTGAGGGCTAGATTAGTTGTGATTGTAGAAATCTTTATTGTGAGCCAAGCAAACTTTACTTGCATATTGTTAAAATATTTTTGCAGCTTACATTCTTACATTAATATCAGCAGAGCAGAAGAATAGAACAAAAATGGCTAAACATTGCAAAAATAGTTTACCTCTAAGCATACTTTCCCCTGGGTCAGACAAAATAAATGTGCTGTTCCTGAAAATATAAAATAATAATAATAAACTAGTAGTAATAATAATGCAGCACAGACTATTTCTATAAGAAATAATCTAAGCTGACCCATAAAGAATTAAAGATAAAGTATTTTTAGGATGTTTTTGTTTTACATGTTTGTTTTGATAAAATAACCAAAGCATATAATTGCATTGAATAATTTATTCTCTGCCTTCTCCATTTTATTCTCTTTCTGGCATCCTTTATTCCCTATACCCCTTGACCCATTTCAAGAGAGGATTTAAGGAGATGCTGATTATTAAAGCAGATGAATTTTCCCATTGACTCACATAAAACATACACAAAAGATTTTCCGATGAGGGGAATGTCATCTGTGAGGCCAGCCCAAGGAGGCACCCACCTGCTGGCCTTGTATTACATTCTCCTGATCCCACTATCAAGCCACAGTCTTCTCAGTCATTCACTTAAGCTCGAAGAAGTGGCTGCTTTTAGATCTTTCTCTGGTAATACCCTCAAACTATCCTGCCTCCAAGCAAAGTCCTGCAGCTCTAGAAATTCTCCTTTTCTGCAAAATGCAGAGAATGCAGTCCACCTCTTCTTACCCTTCCCTTACTCAGGCTGGTTTGCAGTCTCACCCACTGCGTTAACCAGACTTCTAGCATGTGACCTCTAAAATGCTGGGGAACTCAACAAATTTGCTCATGCAAGTAGTGGCCAAGAGACGTACCACATCATGCAGCCTATAGCATGGACGTGGCTTACCTCTCTCTGGGTTAGGCTCACTTTTGAAACCTCTAATGATTTTAAGGCTATTTTCCTGATCACTTTTGTCCTGATGTAATCTTAGCAGCAAGTCTTTTGTAGTACACTAAAAGGCAATTGATGTGAGGATATGCTGTTGGTCATACCCTGAGGTATGTTCCAAGGTGCTTGCCACTTGATGTAGTGAGCCAGAGAACACAGGTGGTGCTCAGTGTGCCATTCAGCTTTTAATTTTTATCTTGAAAAACCATTTCCTTAAGTCGCTACCTATCAGTCTTAGTGAAAATGTGTCTGAAATCATCATTCATATATGTAAACATGCCTTGAAACCAAAATTAGTAAGACACATTTCTGTATCATTAGATGCCTATTTTGAAATGCCTCATTTTGATGATTTGGGCTTATTTTTCTTATCATGAGTCAAATAGCAGAATCACTGAAGTTGCAACAGGGTAAAGGTGACTCATCCTACCTGAGGTCTCTACATGTACTTACTTGGTAAGCACTTGCTTTTTATAGATGACAGTGATGAAATAAATACATCTGAATGCATGGGTGAATAAGAGACAAATCCACTCTGTGCTCAAGTGCCTAGAAATACTGTGGATGGCACTGTCACTTAACTACGATGGCTAGGAAAGATGCCTTTTCACCAGTTAGAGATCCTGGATGCATCTAGGAATGTGGCCTAAAACTATCCTAGTAAATGCAAAGACTGCTGGAGTGATCCCAGATGCCAAGAAGCTGTTTTCATTCTCAGTAAAGTGTTAAAACTTCTTCAACGGGCACAAGTGAACGCAATAACAAAACACCCAACATAGTAGGCCAAGCTTTATAAGCTCTCTTCTAATATCCACATCTGGTAAGTTACTTACTATTGCTTTAGCGTTTATGTACATAATATCAGCATCTTTCAGAAAAATTTAAGTAGAGGTCTTTTTCCTGCCTCTTTTTAATGTGTGGATTTCAGCAACCACCTTTCTGATGAACTGGGGGGTGAGGGGACTTTATGAAAAATTCTGTGTATTCACAATGGATTGCTTTAAAAAATATATATCCATATTTTGCAGCACATTTTATTTACTACTCGCTAATAATGGAGGACAAACAGTACAATTCTTCGCATGTTTTACAAAAAAGGGTGATACTATTCTGTTGAATCCATGCTGTATGTATGTATGTATCAGTGTTTCACCATGTGCAGGATTTCTTATTAAAGAAGTAATTTTTAACACAATCTGCGGGGCTTCTTTAAAGGAACCCGTCTAAGAAGGCTATCTAACCCCCTAAACTCTTTTCTATTCTATTGTAAACTACAATAACTTCCTATAGAGAGCTCAGGAAATTATGTAGCCAGACTTCTTATGGTGAAACCTTTGTTGCATAAAACAATTTGAGTGTTGTTTTAGATCTGAAATGTCAACAATTGTATATTTCACTATTTAGATATTTAAAAAATCACCCAATATAGGTATGGTACTTATTACAACGCACCAAAATTGCTTGAAGTAAGAATTATCTGTGTAGTTGAGTCTCTACACTGTTAGACTCCATAGGAGAACTTCCAACTGCCTTTACATATTTAAGTCATAGCACTTGGGTAAAGTTTTGCCTCAAGCAAATAGCCAAATACCCTATATGAGCACACTACATACTCTCAAATCAAGATCTGGTAGAATTAACAAGGCTTCTTTGGAATTGTCTTCTGTTAAGTAAAAGATAAAATTAATCCTAAAAAATTCAGAGGATGATTAAACTAAATTAATAGTTATATATTTTCTCCTACTTGCATTTTTAATGAATATCAGAAGAACTGGATAGTTCTCTCTTTTGTTATGGAATGGTGTGTATTGGGAAGAACTCAAGATACATGCTCTGGAAAGTATTAAGCTATATGCAAAACTAATATGTCTTTGAAGTGAAGCAATAAAACAGAAGAGCACAGATCTATTGGTAATATAGATTTGCTTTAACTGCCGAATAATTGTTAATTCAGAAAGTAAACATAAAGTGTGTAGAATCTTTCAAATTCATGAATATATTTGCATAGGCAGAAATACCATGACCAAAAAAGGAAAAAAAAAAAAAAAAAAAGATGTAGCAGGTTTGGTGAATTTAGTTGAATGCTTGATGAGTTTACAAATCTTTTATCTTAGCACTTACTACAGTTTGAGACTGGTGAATAATATGCAATGAATATTTCATCAGACACATGTTGCCTTCTTTTCGCAAACAGAATATCTGCAAACAGATCATAGTTTTCCAGATTCATTTGTTATTTGAAATTGTATTAAAAAATGTATATGTAAAAAAGTAACCATCTAGATTAATCCAAACCCGTTATCTGCAAATATTTGACAACTCGGTTGGGCTGGTTAGTTGCGATGAGCCAGATAAGTCACAAAGTATTCTTTCTATTCATGCACTGGAACAACAAGCAAATACTTCTGGAATAAATATTTACACATGCGAATATGACATTTAGTTTCAGTGAATACCCTTGCATGTGATAGGGCAGCATGTGTTCTATGACCATGTATACTGATAAAAGGCAATAATTCAAATGTCTGTAGAAAGCAAACACAAAAGGGGATTGTGATTATCACGTAGCCAACACAAAATACAATCTCATTTTTAAACAGGGGAATGAATTAACAAGATGCTATTGGTAGGGCAGATAAGTGACACTGAGGACACAGAGACAATCTCAGTGGCAGATATTTGCATACTTTTTGTCTGTCTCCCCATTTTGTAATTGTTTTATGCTCTTGGGTACCTTTTATTAAGATGAAAAATAATTCCTAGGTAGTAACGAACTAGGGAAATGACAGTAGCAGCAGATATCCAGTAGTCGTCCTCAAAATTGATTTTGTTCCACACTGTGCTGGCTAACCATTGTCCTCAGGGTTGCTTGAAGAGTTGGAAATCACTTCTCGCTTTGTAATATACTACTTCTGTGACAAAGACTAAAAGGAGCTGGGTCAAAGAAGCTGTTGTGGGAGCCTTAAATAAGTGGAGGATCCTTCTAACCAAGGAAATCTCCCATAACTGGATTCAATCAATTTATAACCATTTAACTGATTAGGTGCAAAATGACTGTAATCCAGCTTAGAAGATGGCATCTGTTTTCATAGAACAATAACAGACTGAAACCTGTACAAGATTAGAAATTTCTTCCTGCCTGCCACATGTACTTTTTCCGAGTAACTGATCCAAAATGGGCAATCCCCGTTGTCTTCTCTTTAGGCAGACTGGCTTCCCACTCAGTCACACCTAACACCTAAGAGCTAGTGTGTTTTGTCTGTGATGGAAATGGTGAACCCCACAGAGTACGCCGCAATGTGCCAGCTGTGCTGAAGCAGAGATTAGGAAGACAGAGACACCACAGTCAGCTGTGCCTGGGTTTTATCTGGAGACTCGTCAAAACTGGCTTTGCTAGTGCTGCTTTCCTCCACACTATCCTAAAAGCATATGACTGTCACATATGTTCAGTCCAGGCAGAGAATAAAAGCATAATAATAGCAGGTACTAGTATTAACACATTTCAAAAATCCACTGTAGACAGAAGTACAAGCATCTTGATTTACAGAGGTATTTGAAGTACTGTCATTCGGTTTTGGTTGGAATTAAGTACCTGACCTGTTTAGGCATTTATGTAAATCTTACTAAACACACATCTTCACCTCTAGGCAGCTGAATACCTCTGTGTGTTTGATCTATAGCTTTTAAAAGAGGTTGCTGATGCTTTAAGTCTGTCAGCATGTTAAAGACAGAATCTAGCCTGCGTAAGAGTCTGCAAAATAGTTAGTTAGGAAGTATTAGCTAACACAGGCTATTACCTTAAATCTTTACCTCCAGGGGTTCTTGGAGGGTGAAAGAATTTACCTCATCAATAGTGGTGGCAAAATTGTACTTTAGATTGTCCAGGAGAAAGAAACAGAAACCACAAAATCTTCTCTCAACCACACCAAAACTCGTGATTCTCTTGCCTGTAACTGAATTCCACTATAAAGCATGTGGCTGAATAAACCTCAGCCAAACTTGAACATGTTATGCTTATTTGGGGATTTCTACTACTGACTATTGTGCAGACCACCCAGCTGCATAGACAAAGTGTACACATCTGAAAATATTCCCATGTATAGTGAAATAGCAGTCATTAGGACCACAAGAGAATACCATTTCCCTCACACTGACTACGAGTCCCTCATCACCCCTGATAAAGAAAATGACTTTCNAAAAAAAAAAAAGTTAAAAACATAGCTACAGTGCACTACATAAGTAGTTTACTAAGGTGTTACAGTACAGTGTCATGTAGGCTGTTAAAGAAAATCTGATACTCTGGTGATAATGTGTATATTCATTTAGTATAAATGACTAAGTTCAAAAAACCATACAATGAATCATGGTTGCAAGGCCAGACTTGCTTTGATTAACTACACTGGTGTAATGAAATCCAACAGAGCAATCACTGAAACATTTAGCTCCAAATGTAAATCTTCTTGAACTCTGAAAAAAAGCGTGTTAGGCAATGAAAGGTGGTATATAATACAGCCATATTTCATATAATGAAAGTGGAAGCAGTTGTAAAGAAAAGGGAATGTTAAAAAGTTGTTATGCTGTGTTTGGCAAGAATGAGTCATTCTGAGTGTGTCAATCATGATAATCCAACATATTTTTAATCTAAAGGTCAATAGAAGCAGTTTCTATAGTGGTACAATAGTTATGCCAAATACGAAAGCAAGCATTTATAAGATGATTTCGAGTATTAATACAGTACCATAATGTGTCTTCGAGAATTAATCTCAAGTTTAAATTGAAGAGCATAGATTGATCAAGGTAAGAGAATTTTATTAAAAATGTACTGATATAAGCCATGACACTTACATTTCAGCAAGACTGCCATGTTGAATTCCCCTATCTCAGGCATGTCTTAACTGTACAGGTGAAAGGTGTCTTTTCTACCAAGAGGTAGAACATGCTCTGTTTAGGGGAAACCTGGGATCTACTGTTAAACTACAGAGTATGAAGATTTCC
The DNA here is from genome assembly GCA_013399365.1 of Pampusana beccarii. Taxonomy (NCBI): domain Eukaryota; kingdom Metazoa; phylum Chordata; class Aves; order Columbiformes; family Columbidae; genus Pampusana; species Pampusana beccarii. The sequence continues at coordinate 13,926 of VWYH01001160.1, read as the reverse complement.
TCATAAGTTACTGGCCATGCATCTGGACACAAAGGTATGTATTTTTTCCTAGGAAACACATCTGCCTAAGCCCCATTAATACTAACACAAGATTACCTGCACCAGGGGAAATCAAGTCCTGAGGAATTCTTCTCAATACACGCTTCAATTCAAACATCACAAGTTTTCCTTACATCATCATTTCCCTTCTGTTCTGTCCCTCTTGTCCCTGCAGCTGACTACAATGACAGAGGACAGTGTTTTCAGTGATCAGTAGAATTGCAATGAACACAAAATACAGAGCATGGACAAAAAAGTGCCCCCAAGCCAAGGAACTCTTGGCTTGTGGTTGTCCAAACAACAAAATCAGAAGGAAAATCTTTCCATTTCACTGTTGCTTTCCCAGAGTATTTACTGTGGAAGGGAAAGAGAGCAAAAAGTGTGGTAAAGAACTCTGCTTCATGGCAAGGGAACCTTAGCGTGAGGGTAGGACTACTTGTGTTGAGATGTTACCCAAAGAGCTTGTGTGTTGCCAGGGGTAGGGAGACGCTGGAAGGCAGGCCACAGGAATGAAAAGTGGGGAAGCATCTTGGTGGTTGTCAGGTACTTCTTCCCATATTAAGTGGGGAGAGAGTTCCTCTACCCCTTTCTTCCAGCTTTTCTACCACCGAGTTAAAATATTGGGTTTGCCATAGAATAGCTGTGCTCTACTACATACAGATTACATACAGACTATTGATTAGCTCACATAAAGAGATTTACTGTTACCGCTATGGATCAGGGTGAGATTTGGTGTGAGGAAAAGCAATTTCCTTCAAGTCAGTGAAGCCCTGCCCACTTAACCTGGATCTAAATAGGTACTACGGGATTCACCACTCCAGTATTTCGACGAATGTTGAGCTTGATAGACTGAAAATGCTTACATAAAGCAATCACATAGAACATGCTTACATAAAACAATTGCACAGAACTACATTACAGTAGCCACTGCAAAATCCCTATGGTAAACCTTGGTGTTTCAGACTGCTTTTGTAGAATATTACAGCACTTGCTTTAAAACAGGACTCATAAGCTACACAAAAAATCTTCAAAATTATTCCATTCGAAGAAGTGAAAGCCTGAATAAAAATGTGCTTTCATCAGTAAAATACAGCATTTCGTGCAGCAAGCCATAACTGTTACAGCTGTTGTGAAGACTACAAATGAGTCAATTAATTTGAAGGTGAACGTGCATACTAACTTGTAAGATTCAATAGCTTTTGTGTTGGCCAAAGACCTTGACACAACATCAACAGGAGACCTCACACACTGAGTAAAGTATGAATTGGGACAGAGTGAAAATTGTAACACTTCGCAGTGATTAAGAGGGGAAAGGAATTTTTTTAGGATTATTGTTCTCCTAACACCAATTCATCCTTTTACAATGAAATATCATAATGCACTCAAGGCACAAAGAAGATGGTTTAACCTGTTTGTGAATCACAGTCAACTTCCAAGCCCCAGTGTCCATGGGTAGCCACTAAAATCCGTATTCCAAAACCAACATAAGTATCCTGATCAAACTTGTTCGTTCAGTATTGCCATCAGTTTCTTTCTAAACACTGAGTCATAATTGGAAAACAAGCCGCTTAGCCCTGCTAAAATATTTGCTATTATGCCTGTAAACTTCTCATTGGGTTTTTCTTCTCATCAATTCTCCTAGTCAATAGAAAGCTTGAGACCGAAGAGAACTCAACAGCTCTTTGATTTTCTCATCTCTTCTTTCAAACCTCTGCAGAGAGTTGTACATCTTTGTGATTTAAAGGAGAGAAATGAGCTTCATTTGAAAATATCTTTTCCTTAAACAAATTTTGTAAAATGACACTGACTACAAAATGGCCCGCATCTATACGTGAAATTCAATTCAATTCACTGATTGCAAAATATGGGAAAATAAACATAAATAGTTTTTTTTTCACAGTTTGAAGGCCAGATATTCTATATCATATGGAGTTTGTAGCTTTATAGGTTATACATTCTGGAGCTCCACTCACAAGATACAAGTTCCCTTGACTGCCACACAATCCCCTCTGTTTTATGGGAGAGCTTTGTATATGCGGAGCCTTCCCACGAGCAGGGAAATAGTGACAGCAGATTCCCCCGGACTCAGAAAATAAGGCAATCAAGGAATCCTCCTTACAGAGTCTGAAATCCAGCTTTGATCAATAAAATATTTAAACGTGTATAAGTAAGAGATAAATGCACAGGTGTAAGTGCCCTGTGTATTTAGAAAAAAATACGAAAGAGAAACCTAGGAAGATGCACTTCTCTTTGGTTCACTCAACTCTTTTGTGGGGAACGTGATTGTTATTTATTAGAAACGAAGCAAACCAACTCAGCCAGGCTGTCTTAACAACTTGATTACTCCTTTTCTAAACACTAAAAGATTTCTTCGCCTGCCTCTAATTTGTATAAATAGTAGCATGTGATGAAACTGAGCTGCCTACAAGCTAAAGGCAGAGTTGATTTCAGATATACATCATGGGCAAGCTGTCCTTTTTCCCCCTGGTGTACCAGAGAGGGGAAAGTTGGGACCACACGAAGAGGGCCTGCCCTGCACCTACTGCAGTAGTGGGTCCTGCAGAGACCTCTCCTGGCAGAGCTCAGAAAGTCATGCCTAGCTCATTCCTCCTCACCTTGGGCATGGCGAGCCTTCAGAGACTAGTTCTTCTGCTTTCCAAAAGACAGATGAACCTGAGAATGTCTTTTTTTTTTAAATGTGTTTTTTTTTTTTTTTTCCCCCAGCTCTCCTGTGGAGCTATTTCTACAAAAATTTCTACAAAATCCCAGTGGTTGCTTTAGTTGTGATTGTAGTTGCTGATAATGGACAACTCTAGATTGCAAATTTCCATAAATCACATGCTGCATTGTGAGGTAGGTAGATTACGCCTATCATATATTCTTTGACATGTACCCTGGCCAGTGAACACTGAAAATGTGTCAACATTTGAAAATTAGAAGAAATGCATTAAGAAGTTTAGATGAGAGGATTGCAGCAGTACTGAGGTAGAGCAGTCAGATTAATTACTGCTTTCCGTTTTATAGTGACAGCAGATTAAAGCAGCCAAAAAAAAAAAAATCCCAGCAGAATAACATATCTGTGATAAACCTTCAAGAGCCCCAATGGTGGAATAATCTCAGATCAGGCACCAATTTATGGGGTAAGTCTGAGAAGCCTTAGAATCCATAATAGGGGGAAAAATCAGCATGAGAAAGATTTAAGTAGGTAACACTATCTTCTGCCAGTATTACTGCTGTGTGTATGTCCCTCAGGTCCCTTGAGTGATTATGCCAATATCTACAGCATTAGGATTGGACACCTATTAATCAGGATGAGCAAACCTTCACATCTCTTCCGTGAAGAATCATGAACTGAGGGACTAAATACAGGCAAACAGATCCAATAACTTTATCCTTACAGCAGAGTGACATAAGCAAATATAAATCCCACTAGTGTTATTATAACGCCTGCTAAGCTAATTGAGAACATATTCGTTTCTTCAGCTAAATAAATTACTGTTACAATTATATGACCCCAAGGTCATCTCCTTTAGGAGATGCCTAGCACTTGAATTAACTATTCAACTCTTCACAGTAAGTGGCCTCAGCCAATCAATGCCAAATAAATACTGCTGAAATATGCATTTAATTATCCTAACACTTTAGCTTCTAAAACCTTTTCTTTGCCAGCAGGTTTTTTTTTGTTGTTGTTTGCTAATTTATTCTGGAAGGGTGAGAAATTTCTGAGTCTAGTCTGAGACTAGTCTTTGTAGACTCTGGTCCCAAAAGAGGTTGCAGCCAGCCCTCACAGATGCAACTGGTTACAAACAGACTGTTTCTTTGATACCATGGAGCAACAATTTTTTATCCATATCCTTTATTTTGTTGTTTGCAAGAAGCAAACACGGCTGTCTAACTTTTTTGAAGTTTCAGGAGTATTCCCTTCCAATCTGCTTTGTTAGGTTAGCTAAGGACAAAATGCCTACTCTAAGGAAGAATCCACGTTTTGCAAACTCAGAGTTACTACTGCTGAATTAAAACTGACATGTAAAATGTCAGTGAGCTCACTACAAATTGCTTTATTTAGGAATGATGTGGTTCAGTTTACACATCAACTAAAGCCTGTTACAAAACCATTAAAATATAAGTGTGTCTGAAAACTAAAAGCTGCTTTCCAACCTCCTACTTGCTAAAATTAATACTAATGAATGTAGGTATTGTAAAGCCTGTGCCCCACACCTGTAAACCCACCTTAAGCCCTGTACATAGGCATTACGTGAGACTCCTGCACTGGAGCACGTCTTCTCTCGAGGAACATGTGGTAAGTTATAATTTAGGCTACTCACAATATGTATTAGTCCCTAGAAGTAAGAAAGGTCCTAACCACTCTGCTGCAAACTGGAATAGAATTAAATTTGCTATTTACTTGCACCAGTATAAATAAGAGCAAAATTTGGTCCTATGTACAACATAATTCCTACAGAACCAAATATTATTGTATTTTATTCTTGTAACCTTTTTTTTTGGTTTTGTGTGGTTTTCCATGTAAATAAACAAATATATCCAAATTGCAGTATAAAAAAGACTCTCATTTTGCAATTATTTGAAACATAATTTTCATGAGTATTAATTCTTTAAAAGAGGAAAACAAAAGTGATGACACCCTGTGGACTAGTAGACTTCATCCCTTCAGAAAAAAAATGTTTCATTAATTTTTAAATAAGACACATTCATTATTATGCTTTCTGTGACAAGACAGATTCTTTGTAAATGATGACCATAATTAAACCTCTCATAATGAGCATTGCTATTACTAAATAGTACAATTTGTATAATGTCTCTACTCTAGGAGACTTTGCTTTTTTATTGAGGAGAAAAATCAGGTAATCACTGAGATTATAGTATAATGCTATTATTTTTAAGGATATTGTACAAAACATATATAGACTATATTAATCTTTAAGCAAAACTTAATCAGACTGTGGACATTTAGCCAGAAAGAGGACTGGAGGATTTGCCATGACTTTAATGCAATGTTGATATTTCTCCTAGTTCTAGAGAAATACACAAATTAAGTCACACCCAAGTAACATTTTTACACAGTGTAAAATATTTCCACGTCATTCATGTGGTTAATCTAGGGCCGGCAGAACTCTGTACAGACAAAAATTACGTGAATCTGCTACTAGCTGAATACTGAACATCTGCACTGTTACTTGTCATTCTATGAAGCCTTTTATTCAACTGCAAATATAGACTATTTTCAGCTTTGCCTGTGGAGATCTTTGGAGATGACCTGGTCTGGCAGTCAAACACACATTTGCTATCAAAGAAGAAAGGCATTTAATCGATATACGCTCTTGTTTTTCCAAGCAGACAAAAAACCCCCAAACATGACATAGGTAACCACTTTCAAAACTTCAGTTCTAAAACACCAACACCTGAGACTTCATGGGAGAAGGTGCCTAGCGAATGCTGGTAATTTGCCTATAATATTTCTCAGATATTTTCAGCTGGGTCCAGAAGCACTTCACAAAACAAAAAGAGGCAAATTTTGCTGAGTTAAAATACTGCTCAACCAACAACAGTTACTAGGAAAATGCTGATTTAGCCACAATTCATGCTTGTGGCACATTTTCTTATTGTTTCTCCAATTAAATATGTGGCTGCATATTCCTATTTATGTTGTAAAATGTGTTCTACAATTACACAAATTTAGCTTTTTTTGTAGTGCCTAAGTAACTTTGTAACAGAAGTGCTTCTAATATTCTGAGTAATCTACCCTCCTAGGTTATCTGAAAGGTAAGAATTTTGGAAATCCTACTGAAGGCATTTGCACTGCAGGTCTGTGATTTCTTTTTCTACACAATTTTAGTGAAAAGCAACACTATTATCAAGCCTGCTATGAAGAACAAAGCAGCGTGATTTGAGGAGGACCTTCTGGTTCATCGGTTTGATTCAAAGTGACATTTTAAAGTTATACCCCAGGCCTGCTGAGCTTTTGGTCAAGCTGTAGAGGTCAGATTATGTTCTGTGGCATCAGGAAGTCAGAGAAAGCAGGGGAGAGGGCTTTCCATCAACCCCAGAGGGCTTTCCATCGTTTGCAGCCTAAATGTATGTCTTATGATGGCGTTAGTCAGAGATTTCAGCAATTAAAAAACTGGGGGTGGTCAGGTATTTTCTATCTAACTGGCTTTTTGCCGGTAACAGAAACCAGGCTTAATAAGTGTCCGTAGCATAAAAAAAGCCAGAAGTTGCTGTGGAAGGAGGAGAGATTGTTTGGTTCTGAATGAGAAAACTTAGAACAGAATGTTTTGTTTCAGGCCAGCTCAGCCCAAATCAAAGTCATGATCTGACAAACTGAAAAGAAGCTTTTCATTTCACATCAGTATGACGTTAATCGATGTCTGTCTGAAGTGCTGTTACATGCCATGAGATTTGTGGTGCTTTGTGCTGCAGACCTGAAAGCATGTTTCAGCTGCTGAATCCAAGTACATGTCCTAGCCCGATCCTAATAAAGCCTGGCTGCACACCATCCCCCCTCCCACTTTCTTTCTTTCTTCTTTGCCATGCTTTCTCTAGGACATAAATCAAGCTCACAAAGAGAAAACTCTGACACAAAGCTACTGGTCCTCTTATCTTGCTGGCTTTAGGAACAGGACTGCAGACTGTGCTGTGGAGAAAATCTGCCCTTTGGTCAGACCCATAACCTCACAGGTTGAGCTGTGCTTTACTTTGTCCTATCTGCGTTAAACAAAAATAATCTATTTGGGAAACAGGATCATTTTCAATGTACCAGACCATGGCCTACTTGTTTATAAATGATGGTGTTCTGATATTCATTTTTTAACCTGTAAGTAACTTTGAGGAAGTTTGTAGAACTACTGTGGGACAGGGGGTTCCTGAACTGTGTAAAGACAGAAAAATAGGCCTCACCACCTCCTAACCTATCTCAATGATGTATTTTGCACGTTAACAGCTGAATTCATAATAGATCTTTGCCATACCTAAAGCATTTTTGAAGTCAAATCACTAATTCAGAGACAGTTCCCTGCAACTATAAAACTAGTCACTGTTCCAAGATATTTGCATATGTGAACCTAAATATTAAAGACTGAATCTGAGAAGAAATGAGCTGGCATTGCTGGCAACACATTTTTGCGTTGCCTGTGTTTCTGTAAAAACACACATACAGCTAGAATGAAAGATTTTTCTTGAAAATATTTTCTAAAATGTCTTACATTTTGTATAACAGACAGAGTTTTACAGGGAGTCTAAGGAGGCTGGAGATCTTCTGCCACTAGTCTCCCTTGTTATGGAGTACTCACATCAAGTTACTTGAATGAAAATGAACATGCAGCCTTGCAGCCCCCAAATTCTGCTTGTGGCTGCATTTTTGTACGTTTCCTGATCAACCTTGGTTCAACTCAACAGATCTTGCTTGTCTCCTGCAGGATAAAATAAGTTAAACATCTTTTATTATCACCTAGGCACATCCAAAATATACTCTTGTGTGTATTATAGAATTATGAGAGTGCGTGACAGTATTTTAGGTGAAAAAAGCTCTAGCATGCATTATACATCATACTGAATACTTGCTGCTCCTTGCCAATGAAATATGAGTGCACTTTGCAGGAGCTGTCCTCTGTTAGGATTTAAAGCCAGGCAGAAAGCTACAGCCAGGACAGGCTGTAGACTGTTTCCTTCCTCATAGGAAACGAACTTGTACCACAGTGGGGTAGGGCCCTTGCTGAGGGCTATAGTGTTTTTTGTGGAGACTAGTGGTTAGCATCAGTCAAAAACAGAGCAGATGCAGGCAGAAAAGCTGTGTGTTGGTGCCATTTATCTCTGACTAAAGTAATGTATCTATGGGCTGAAGCATGGCTTTCAGAGGGAAGTAGGATGCCCTGAGAAGCCCCCTTATTCCTTGGGCAATTAGGAAGCAGTGGAGTGAAGAGCCCCTGTGGGGTTACCTTTTCCCAAGGGGCACGTAGGAAGAGCTGACAGGGCTTCCACAGCAGGCCTAGCTGGGCCAGAGCTGCACAAGTGATGCCTTCAGTGTGCAGTGCTCTCCCCGAAATGGGGACAAACAATGAAATGTAGAGTGACTCCTGCCTGCACTGTTCCTGTTTTAGGGCTGATGACAAAGTCACAGTTTTCCCCTTTGGGGTCTGCAGCACTACGGACTCTGCTGCTTCGTAATCGTCATGCCTGGGAAACTGAAGGTGGTTCATTTGTAAAGGCAGAGGACATGATAGAAGTACGAATGAGTTGCTGTAATCAGACAAAGAACCCTTGGCAATATTTTTTTCACTGGAAGGTTGTAATTTGCAGAACATAGTGTTCTGGAGGTAGTTCAGAGTGGAAGAAAAAAAGAAGAAGAAAAAAAAATTAAATTTTGCTTCATTGATTAAAAACTAAATTAGAAGCTAAGACCAATATAAGGACCTAAAGCAAAGAGTACCTTCCTTGCATTCAACCAGAAGTGCTCAGCGATCTTTTTTACACTTGCTGGGTATGATTGTCGCATTAGCAACAGCTTAACTGAAACATTTAGAATGAAATAAAAGACAAGAAACCCCACCCTTCTATAGCCTCATTAAGGAGAGTACACTCAGGATCAGTGTTGAAGACCACGCTTGTTCATGGCTTGAAAACCAGGACATGTATGCTTGCAGCACTCTTTCTTTATTTTTGTGGAACAAAGGCCTAGACAAAAGTTCTAGTCATAAACATCTTTCGCTATACTTTTTTTCTGGTCAGATTACAACCATTCACTCTACAGCATTAACTCTGAGGGAAAGTAACTGAAATTGTAATATTTTGGGGATTCTGGAAGATGTTTATTTGGTATTGGGATAACAATGACATTTTACTTGCATGCAAAACCCAGCCAATTGTTGGAAAAACAGTAATACAAAAATCAACCACCAGTGTTCTGCTATCCCAGTATGGCTATGTTGTACTACCCCAAAATAATTGCCTGAACCGCTTTCAATAGGCATGTCCTTGAAGTTCAATGTAGAAAAAACAGTTATGTTTGATGTTACAATGGTATAAAGATCAAATGGAGACATCCCAAAACGAATGAAAACACTGGTGGCCAAAAGATTGAAAATACTGTTTGTCGTAGCAGATGATCTGACTTGAATCACATTATTTTGGAAAAACTTCACAGACTCAATTATGTTTTACAGTTGATCATGTTGACAGTGTTGTGACAGCCCATGCTGAACAAAACAACAAATTGGTAGTAGAAAATAGTTCTGGAGAGAATGCCAAATTTAATGTTTAAACTACTTTTGTAAAAGGGAAATCACAGAATCACAGAATGTTAGGGATTGGAAGGGACCTCAAAAGATCATCTAGTCCAATCCCCCTGCTGGAGCAGGAACACCTAGATAAGGTTACACAGGAAGGCATCCAGGTGAGTTTTGAATGTCTCCAGAGAAGGAGACTCCACAACCTCCCTGGGCAGAAATAAAACATTCTAGATTCATACTGCCTGAGTAGCCATTCTTTGCTTTGGGGGACTAATGGTGAGGATGAAAATGGCAATTCTAAATTGTATAAGGCTCTGTGTAAAGGTTCCCCTGAAATAACTCCAAGCAATTCAATGGAGGCTTTGGGCGCACTGACAAAAACCTGCTGTCCTCTTCACCTCCTACTTTTCTTGCTGTTACCCTCAAGTCGTCCCATAAAACTGTGTTTGAAGGCAGCAACCCAGCATCAAATATGATGAAACATTTCGTTAACATCACAGATTTTTAGTGGAAAAATACCCAGTAGTTACAAGGAGATCTTTCAAGGAGTGTGGTGGTTTCTACTGTACTTTCCACCAGATAGGTTGCCCAGTTTTAACATAGAATTTCTGATAGAAATACCAGAGAGCTAGCCATGATACAATGCACATCACCAAATCAAACAGAGAAGGGATTTAGAGCTGCTGATACACATACCAACAACCAGCCTGAGAGTTTTGGATATAACCGTTGTCTTGTATTCATATAGTTACACAGGATGTATTCTGCAGCCCAATGTTAGGGAGAATGTGGGAGATAAAGTTATAATAATGAATTATGACTTTGTGCTACTTCCTGAAACAAACAGACCAGTTCTCAAAGATGTTAGTGTTACACTGGTAGAGACCAGAAGGTACTGCTACAGTCACAGGAAGATGCACAGAACGGCAAATTGTTCCAGTCGAGTTTACTTGCAATGTTTTCCATAGATTGCAGGCTTCTCATTTTCTTAGATATTCAGACTTTTCCTTAGCTAAAAGGTGTGTAGGAAATTTGTGAAGACATCAGTGCTGAACATCACTAAACAGAAAGATTACAAACACTTTAAAACTAATAGCAAAAGAATAGCAAAAGAGCCTTCCAGTAGAAGAACCACACCACTAGACAAAAGTAATTAGAAAACCTAACCTTTTACATGACTGAAGATAAAATAAACTGATGTGGGTTTATCTTTTTCCTTTGTTTCCGATGAGAAGGTGCAAAATGCCAAGAGTGGCAAAATTTACTTTAGATTCTTACAACACAGAGGGAGGCATAGTAGCTTTTAAAACCTATGCTTTCCAGACAACGGGCTTTCATTTCAAATGCTTGTGTTGCTATGCAGGCTACGAATTGCACTTTGTTGAATAGCAGGATTATTATCTTTTACCAGGTTGCAAAGCCCTTCACATAGAACCCACCTATTTATGTTGCGATATCAGGAGATCCCAAACAACAGCTAATAACCAATTACGATGAAAACCTGCTATATGACTTTCTGGCTGAGTACAGGTGTTGTTTTGAGAGATGAGAAATACTGCTAGCCCCAGATCTGAATGCCTCACTGATGCAGCACTTGCAGCAGCCTTCTCCCTGGGGGTGCCCAGTAGTTCAAAGGGGAGGAAATGCCAGAAGCAACAGCTAGAGAGAAAGGCACAGGGAATCACAGTGCTGTAAAGCTTGCTGTGGAGCAAGCTACCTTCTTCTCTCTCAGCCCTCAAATATCTCTTCTTAATCTCTGAATTTCACCTCTGCCTTCTCAATGATCTTTCTTTCTTTCTGGTACAAAGGTCATTGCAGACCCTTTCCCTGCCAATTATGTGTCTTTTTTCCCACTTTATTTGTCTTTCCTCACTCAAACTTTCCTTCCTCAGACTTCTCCTTATGCTCCCTGGAAGGGGAAGGAGGAGCACTGAGCATTCCCAGGCTGGTGCCCTTCATTTGGTTCTGGTGGAGGTAGGTCAGGAATACCTCAAATTTTCCAACGCTCTGCTTAGGAAGTGCAGCCTATGTGTAAGAGAAGGGGAAAGATACCGTGAAAAGCACCAGTAAAATGCCTTCTTGGCCTGTGACTTCTTTCTTTCACCATTTCATGCTTTTCCTCTACCCATTTTTTTCAATGAGTCAAGCATGAAAATGTATTATTTTGAGCCATGGGAAATGGGGGATAAACAGACACAGTATCACATTATCACAGTATGCTAGGGTTTGGAAGAGACCTCAAAAGACCATCTAGTCCAATCCCCCCACCGGAACAGGAACACCTAGATGAGGTTACACAGGAAGGTGTCCAGGCAAGTTTTGAGTGTCTGCAGAGAAGCAGACTCCACAACCTCCCTGGGCAGCCTGTTCCAGTGCTCTGGCACCCTCACTGAGAAGAAGTTTCTTCTCAAATTTAAGTGGAACCTCCTGTGTTCCAGCTTGATTCCATCACCCCTTGTCCTATCAATGTTTGCCACTGAGAAAAGCCTGGCTCCATCCTTGTGACACTCTCCCTTTATATATTTATAAATACTAATAAGGTCACCCCTGAGTCTCCTCTTCTCCAA